>OVBE01010112.1:0-15328 GCA_900406425.1 Iberis pinnata
ACCTGGGCTTTTAGCTGAAATGGGCTTTTGGCTGGGTGCTAAACCCGGTATCAACAGGTTTATATTTGGGGTTTAAGGTTTATGTTTTGGGTTTAAGGTTCATATTTTGGGTTATGGATTTATATTTTGGATTTAGGGTTTATATTTTTGGTTTAGGATTTATATTTTGGGTTATGAATTTATATTTTGGGTTTATGGTTTATATTTTGGGATTAGATGGTCACTATTCACTGCTGCATATACAGAGATAGGTAGTCAGTATATTTTTTTGGTAGTCAGTATATTTTCGGGTTTAAGGTTTATATTTTGGGGTTTAGGGTTTATATTTTTGTGTTTAGGGTCTATATTTTGTGATTATGTTTTATATGTTTTCTTTAGGGTTTATATTTTATATTTTTGGTTTAGGGTTTATATTTTCGGTTTAGGGTTTATATTTTGTGTTTAGGATTTTTTTTTTTTTTTTCCAGTTAGAGTTTAGATTTTTGGTTTAGGGTTTAGATTTTAGAGTTTATGTCACTATTCACTATTTCATAAATTATATGTTCATTTTGAATAATTTTAATCATGTTAGATGTAAGATATATGTGTTTTTAGATAACTTTTTGTGATTTTATTATTTGAATTTACATGAATTTATTTGCAAAAATATTTAGAGGGGTGGAATATCCAAAATTTTAAAAAGAAAAAAAGAGAGTGTTTGTGTGTGTGAAGGTAAAAGTGAAATATCGTATGTATGAGAAGCGGATGCAATATGGTGCAATTGGGTTCAATTGAACCCTTTGAAATTATTTTTTTCTTTTGATTATTATAGAATTTTCAAATACAATCTTAGATAATAGTAAATTTGAACCCAATTATATTATAAATTTGATCCTAACTTAATTTAGTTTTGATTCTATTGCACTAGCTTGCATGTTGGTTTTGTGAACCGAACTAATTAAAATTTATAAAGCCTAAATATTAGTAAAAAATCAAACATATATTTGACCCCATAAAAAAAATTTTCTAGACCCACCACTGATATATATATTATTACTAGAAAACTAATAATATACTCATATGGTTTGATTATTAATACCAGTATTTACCTAATTCACCCTAAAAATTATTACTTTATTTATCATTTTCAAAAATGATTTAACTAACTTCACTTCCACTATAATCTTGGCTTAGCCTATTATTATTGGGTTAAGACGAAGTTTGTGAACATTAACTCATCTAGACTGAAAGCAATGTGACTAACCAAAATATATATGAAACGATTTTATAATATTCATTATTATAATACTAATACTAAACTAAAAAAACAAATAACTATTTAAATTATATACTTTTACAATAATTTTATAAAATTTTAATAATTTGTTATTATTATTTATTGTTAAATATAATACAGTAATCAAATTCTAACATAAGGTGAGGGTAAAATTGTCTAAACAAACATTATATTGTATATTGTGTAGTGATAATATATATATATATATTTATATTGTAGAGTTATAGAATGTACAAATGGTACATAAAAAAGCTAAATAACTTTAAATTTTTGTTTTCTTTCACATATCAGCTGTTGGGGCAGTTGTTTTTCTTCTTTTTAAAACTGGTGGCAAACAATTTCCTTAGTGTTGATGCTGATTCCTTTTGTCTCCCTCTTAGCTTTTGCTCGTTTTTGTTCGAAATAAGGATTTTTGTGAGCTCTTACGTGGTTCGTGGGAGTACCTCGTGATAGTGTGGTTGGCTTCGCTGCTGGCTTGGTAAGGGCCAGGGTATCTCATTGGTAGAGCAATTATGTTTTTCATTCGTCCTCTATTTTGTAGTGGTGTTAGAATGTTCTTCCTCCGGTGGCTCTCTTCCATCCCTCGTCGTGGTTTTGGTTATGTTCTCACTTTCCGGTCCATGCTTGGTTATGTTCCTCTGGTTCTTAAGGTGTTTTTCGGGGGTTTCTTCAGTGCTCATATATGAGTGTAGGTTTCAGTTGGTTTTTTATCAGTTTCAGGTTGGTAGTTGGCTTTAGTGTAGAGACGGTCTCGTTTAGTTCCAATTGCTCTGTGTTTTTTGGGCTTTTTTGAGCCAACTATTTTAAGCTCTTTTTTTTGATAAATATGTTAATATTATTTCCTAAAGGAACAGGGGATTTACAGAGTTTGATTTATCGAAACATAAAGCCCTAAAAATTAAACTGCCTTATGCTTAAAATACATTGGTAATAATAATCTAATGATTAGTGAGCTAAAGTTGTAAAAGCCTTTGGCACTTCTTATTCGTTCTAATATTGAGCAGAGTATCCCATGTGAAGCGGTCAATTGATTTGAAAAGTAATTGTTCGGTCGTCGGAGTCCTGTCATGGATACAAGTATTTCTTTCTCTCCAGATAAAGTAGATCGCAGTGTGTGCAAGGATACGCTTGAGAGTGGTTGTCGTTCCCGATGATTGTCCAAGTAACCAGATGATTAGTGCATCCCATGAGAAAAATATAGCTTGAGGTTGTTGCAATCTAAATAGAACCTGTTTCCAGATTCATATAGCATAGCGGCAGTGAAGTATCACATGGTCCCTTGTTTCTATATCCACCTTACAGAAGATACATATAGGAGAATGTTTTGGTTCCAAGAGTGCAACCTTTGTCTTGTCATGAGCCTATCCTTATTCGCCATCCACATAATGAAGGCATGTTCAGGCAGAGCGTGTTTAAACCAGATTGCTTTATTCCAGTTCACCTTTGTCCTTTTTGGTCTAAGATATTCCCATGTAGCCTTATTAGAAAAGTGCACCTTACGTTTATCTTTTGGTCCCCATAAGTAGGTATCATTGATATTGGTTGGAGATGGTGGTGTTGTTGCTAGGAGAAGCTCCTTGATTCTTAATAAATTTTGTCTGCATGTTCTCTGGGAAAGAATAAGCCATTCATTGTTTGATGTTTCTTGAATTACCATTGCATTGACAGGGATTCTCATATTTCTTGGACCGCCTGTACCTGCAATATCAATCAAGGGACCAACATTGTTCCAATCATCAAACCAGAAACTTGCTTTGGTACCATTCCCAATCCTACATCCCCCAAGCTTTTTGATACATCCTCTTAAATTGAGTATCCCTTTCCAAATCCAAGATGAATCAGTCCTGGACACTAGTAACCAAAAGAAATTATGTTTAATTAATGCTCCTGAACCCAAGCAACCCATAGAGAGTCACTTACAGAGAGTATACGCCAAATAAGACGGGCCTGTAAGGATTTTTTCCAGACAAAAAAGTCTCTTAATCCAAGTCCCCCTTCGTTTTTAGGGAGACAAAGATTAGACCAAGAAACTTTAGATTTCCCTTTCGTGTTAGGATCACCCGACCAAAGAAAGTTCCTACAAAGAGCTTCGATATTTCGAAGACAATTTTTTCGGAAGATAAAAGCTGTCATCCAAAAATTTGTAAGCCCATAAATTACCGAAGTTAGTAGTTGTAGCCTGCCAGCATAGGATAGAAGTTTAGTGGACCAGTGCTTTAACTTATCCTCTATCTTCACTAATAGGGGGAGGTAGTCAGATTTTCAGAGCTTCTTGTGTTGTAGTGGTAAACCAAGATAGCGAATCGATATTGAACCAATATGGATACCTAAAAGAGTCATTTGATGCAGTTCAGTAGGTTGAGGCCAGCTAAGTAGAGTTCTGATTTTTCAGAATTCATAGCTAGACCAGACATCTCTTCGAATCTAGCAAGCACTGATAATATCTTAGTCATAGAATTCATTTTCCGATTCAAGAAAATGGTGATGTCATATGCAAAGGCGAGATGCATGATATGTGGATTCACTGCCAGTGGATGATGTCCAATAGAACTTGCTCTATATTCTTCCCGAAGTAATTTTTCCAGCACCTCAAGGGCGATAACAAAAAGGGTTGGAGAAAGCGGATCTCCTTGTCTAATCCCTTGACCTCCTTTAAAGAAACCACACAATTCACCATTAACGTTGATAGAGAAAGAGGTGGTTGTTATGCATCGCTCAACCCAATTTACAAACTTCTGTGGAATATGCAAAGCCCGCATAACGTGAATGATGAAATGCCAATTTATGGAATCGAATGCCTTTTGCAAGTCAACCTTAAGTACACCCCTTCTTGATATGTTTTTCCTTTGGAAGCCTTTAACTAACTCAGACGCTAAGAGGACGTTCTCAGTAAGTAGCCTTTCTTTGACAAATGCAGATTGTGAGTTACTTACTATTTTGGGAAGAAGATGCTCTAGTCTTTTGATTAATATCTTTGAGATGATTTTGTAAACGACATTACAACAGGATATTGGTCTGAAATCCGTTAGCTTGTCCGCACCAGTACGCTTCGAGATTAATGTAATGGTAGTACAATTCCACTGGGTAAGGAGAGATCCCTAGATGAAAAACTTTTGAACCGCTGCTACCAAAGAAGAACTAGTTGTATTCCAAGTTTCTTAAAAAATTTCCCATGTAAAACCATCAGGGCCTGGACTTGTATTTGAAGGCATGGATTCTAGTATCTGCTTAATATCATCAGCATGTACCGGTCTTGTTAGATAATCGTTATCTTCTTGAGTGCAATGACAATCAATAAGCTCTTCAATCTTCTGCTTATTCGTTGTATTGAGAAGATGGGATTCCTTACCAAGATTGGTCTTGAAGTATTCAATGCAATGAAGAGCAATGGAATCTTGAGTAGTAAGCTTTATACCCGAATATGTAAGGAGATATTGTATATGATTAGCTTTGTTCCTTGCTGCAGTCATTCGGTGAAAAATTGGTATTGGCATCGCCAAGCTTGATCCAATTTATTCTTGATCTTTGACTATAAATTTTTTCTTACTAGCACCATCTTCTATGTGCAATTTTTTCTGCAGTGGCAGAAGCTACAGAGGGGTTTGTAAGAACCAAAGACTGAGTTTGGAGAAGGGCTTCATGTGCTTCCTTTACTCTTTTTTCCAGATCAGAGTAATGTTCCCTGTTAATGTCTTTAAGAGTAGATTTGATAAGCTTCAGTTTTCTTGCTAGTTGAAGCTGATTTGAGCCAGAGACATGTGAATTTTCCCAGAATTTTGCAACCTTTGGGCCAAAACTTGGATCTTGAATAAGGAAGTTGGAGAAACGAAAAGCTTTTTCGTTTTCCTTCTTTCACCTAGGATGATCTCCAAAGTGTGCATATGACATAGGTAGCATTCTTTTCCAATTGTCATTTACCAGAATCCGATCTAATTTTTTAGTGATTGGATTCGCTGCTTGGTTGTTCCACCATGTATGATAATGTTCTCTAGTTGATAGGTCACAAACCCCTGCATCAAGAAAACAATCACTGAGTTCTAACATGTCTTTCTTTATTATATTAGTTCCAACAGAGTGCTCAGCTGGATCAATTGTTTGATTGAAGTCTCCCATGATGGTCCATGGCAAAGTAGCTATTAATGGCTGACTTGAGATGGTTCTAATTTCATCCCATAGCGCTGTCCTGATTAATTTGTCATTAGAGGCATAGATGAATGATACAAAGACCTTTTGACCCACACTTGGGTTATCAATTACACAAGACATTATTTGAGCAGTCTTGTAGAAAATGGTGAGGTTAATATGAGGATCCCAAACTACCTAAATCCTTCCAAGAGATGCGTATTCATAATTTGCTTCAAAGTTGCAGTCTGGAAAAACCGAACGAACATATTTACTTGACTTCTCCCGCTTCACACGAGTTTCAATAACACAACCAAAAGTAGACTTTACTTGCCTAAGATATTTCTTCAAATTCTTCTTCTTAGTACTCTTATTTATACCCCTAACGTTCCAACAAAAGGTGAATGTGTCCTTCATTAATTAGATAGTGGTGGTGGTTTCTTCCCCGAAGAAACCTTTGCAAAAGGTCTCTGTTTTTTGGTAAGAACCTTTGTGAATTGATCATCTAAACCCTGATTATCTTCTTCTTCTGAAATAGATTTTGAAGAAGAGAATTCCTCTGAGGCAGAAGAAACCATAGAGGATGAACTTGACTGAGATGTAACTACTTTTTTCCCTTTAACTTTAGAAGAAGTAGCTATAAGCCCCAAATCGAGTGTAAGAGAGCCTCCCTTATTAGCTATGATCTCCTTTGATGTAAAGCTGTTTTTGTTACTGGTTTTATTTCCAGTTTTAGGCTGAGATTTCTTCCGGAGGTGAGGGCGAGGCTCTGATTTTTGCTTGTCCTCTGGAGGCTGCTCGAATTTATCGGAGGTCGGCCTTTTTCCACTAGGTTTGTGTTGTGCTCTAGTACAATCTGTTTCAGAGTGAGACTTAGATGTACAAGAAACACGTAATCGGAGCTGCTGGGCATCTTTTCAAGGAGTGTCCTAGTTGGGAGCATAAGGAACACGTTGGTGGAAGCCATGGGCAGAACACCTTAAGCTCTTTTTGTGGCCTCGTCTTCTAGTTATCTTATTTTGGTTTGGTGGTTGGACTCCTTCGCTCGTTTCTTCACCTTAGCTCCATGCCAAATCGGTTCAAGTTAAGTTTCCTCAGTCTCTTTTTGAGGACCAAAATCATGGTCCCTTTAGCATTTAGTTATTGCGTTTATTCTTGGATTTTGGTTATCAGTTTGGACATTTTGATTTTTTTTCCAGTATTTAGGAGCACAGTATTTTTGGATATTAAATGTGAAGATTTCTTTTTCAACTAATCTCTCTTATCTATCGGATCAAGTTAGTGTTACGTTGTTTCTTGTTTTGGGAAGTTGTTTTAGTTCTTTCATTTTGCTCTTTATTTCTGAAGGTTTTTTTTCCGATCCTCAATCTTCTATAAAATTTTTTAGGTGTATTCTTACCAATCGGCTCAAACCTTCTGTAAAATTATTTCGTGCGGTGTAATGTAAAATTACTTTGATTACACCTTTTTAAAAAAGAAAAAAAAAAAAGAAAAAACAAGCTTAACGGAATTGGGTTTACCTTTCTTGACTCACGGTTAAAAGCTGAAGCCGAGAGAACCGAACAAGTTGCCCATAAGCCATCACTTAGCCACGCCGTTTTGGAAAAGTCATCGTCTTCTCACCATCTCTCTTTTTTTTTTTTTTTTTTTTTTTATAATATGTATTCAGAAATCTCTTTAGCAACTTCTGCAATTGGTTCCAATTCGTTGTTTGAGCTGAATCTCGCCACTGTAATCTGAAACGGGAAAGATTTCCTCGTTCTTTGGAGAAGCTTCAGTCTGTACGGTCTGGATCGGATCCGTAATTGGGCGTCGAAACATTAGATAAACGATGGAGGAGGAGAAAGGTGCTGTTGCTCAGAGCTTAATTGATTTAGTGAACGAGATTGCGGCGGTTTCCGATTATCGTATAACGGTGAAGAAGCTCTGTTCCAATCTGGCGAGGAGGTTGAAGCTGCTTCTTCCGATGTTTGAGGAAATTAGAGAAAGTAACGAGCCGATCAACGAGGATACGATGGGGACTTTGGTCTCCTTGAAGGAGGCTATGTTATCGGCGAAAGATTACCTCAAATTTTGCAGCGATGGAAGCAAGATTTACCTGGTGCGTTCGGTCTCGGGATTCATATTTGCGGTTTCTTTTTCGATTTATCGGCATCTACTTGATTAGATCTGTGTGGTCACCTTGATTCATAGAAGTTTGACGAATTGCGAGCACATGGTTGTTTTGCTATGATAGTAGTTCTAGTCGATGTGAGATTGGTGTTTTTAGCTGCTTCGCGACTTAGTTTTTTTTTTAATCAGTGGTTGATACGTATATCTGATCTATTTCAAGTTATCGAAAATTTATGATCCACCAGTTCAATTCTAGAACAGAAGATTGACGAGAGACCTTCCATTTGTGTTTGTAGGTCATGGAGAGGGAACAAGTGACAAGTAAATTGTTGGAGGTGTCAGTTCGGTTAGAACAATCTTTGAGCCAGATTGCGTTTGAGGATCTGGACATATCAGACGAAGTTAGAGAACAGGTGAGTTTTAGAAAGCTGGATTAGTGGTCTCATCGCTAAAAATCTGCACATATACACATTTCATCGTTTTGTTTTTTCAGGTTGAGCTGGTCCTCAGTCAGTTTCGGCGTGCCAAAGGAAGAATAGACGCATCAGATGATGAACTACATGACGATCTTCAGTCCCTGTGCAACAAAACAAGTGATATGGATGCTTATCAACCTGCCCTGGAGCGAGTTGCAAAGAAGTTACAGCTGCTCGAGATTCCTGATTTAGCTCAAGAATCTGTGGCTCTGCATGAAGTGGTTGCTACGAGCGGTGGGGACGCTGGTGAAAACATTGAGGAGATGGCACTGATACTGAAGCTTATCAAAGATTTTGTGCAGACAGGAATTGACAATGGTGAGGAACAGAAAGTAGGGGTTAACTCGAGAAGCAATGGACAAACTTCTACGGCTGCCAATCAGAAGATACCAGTGATTCCTGATGATTTCCGTTGTCCAATATCGCTCGAAATGATGAGGGATCCAGTTATTGTTTCTACAGGGCAGGTAAAGTTCACTTTAAATTCAAATTTTTTTTTCTTTCCAGTTCTATTTATGTGATTTCTTCAGATTAAACGTAGAACCATGTTCTTCTCTGTTTATAGACCTACGAACGCACCTGCATTGAGAAATGGATAGAAGCTGGACACTCGACGTGCCCAAAAACACAACAGGCCCTAACAAGCACAACCCTCACACCGAACTATGTTCTCCGTAGTCTCATAGCTCAGTGGTGTGAGGCCAACGACATCGAGCCTCCAAAGCCTCCAAGCAGTTCAAGACCTAGGAAAGTATCGTCCTTCTCGTGTCCAGCAGAAGCAAACAAGATTGAAGATCTTATGTGGAGACTCGCATATGGAAACCCTGAGGACCAACGATCTGCAGCTGGGGAAATTCGCCTCCTTGCAAAACGAAACGCAGACAACCGTGTGGCCATAGCTGAAGCTGGAGCCATACCTCTTCTCGTAGGTCTTCTCTCAACACCTGATTCCCGAATCCAAGAACACTCGGTAACAGCTCTCCTGAACCTTTCCATATGTGAGAACAACAAAGGAGCCATTGTTTTAGCTGGAGCTATTCCTGGTATAGTTCAAGTGCTCAAGAAAGGAAGCATGGAGGCAAGAGAGAATGCAGCGGCTACACTTTTCAGTCTCTCAGTAATTGATGAAAACAAAGTAACTATCGGTTCTTTGGGAGCGATCCCGCCCCTTGTTGTACTGCTTAACGAAGGTACACAAAGAGGTAAGAAAGACGCTGCTACAGCGCTTTTCAACCTCTGCATATACCAAGGAAACAAAGGAAAAGCCATACGTGCAGGAGTGATTCCCACTTTGACTAGACTCTTGACAGAGCCTGGAAGTGGAATGGTCGATGAGGCGCTTGCGATTCTAGCAATTCTCTCAAGCCATCCTGAAGGGAAAGCGATAATAGGATCCTCATATGCAGTACCAAGCCTGGTGGAGTTTATCAGAACTGGATCGCCTAGAAACAGAGAGAACGCAGCTGCGGTTCTAGTCCACCTATGTTCTGGAGACCCACAACATTTGGTGGAAGCACAGAAGCTAGGTCTTATGGGACCATTGATAGATTTAGCTGGAAATGGAACAGATAGAGGGAAAAGAAAAGCAGCCCAATTACTTGAACGTATTAGCCGTCTAGCTGAACAGAAGAAAGAACCAGAAGAAGAAGCCGAACCAGCACAATCAGCGTCAACTACAGAAGCTGCTGATTTTTAAAAGATTGTTATTGTCCGTTTTGGTCCCCTCGTCGTTTCTTCCACGTACGTGTGTTTATCATTCTCACGTTCTTTTTATTTTTGTATTTCTGCTACACTGGTCCTCCTTCGAGGTAGATTACACCATAGACGCAGAAGCAGAAGAGGCCTCTCCTTCCCCGACCTATTTTTTTAAAAAACTTAATGGTGATTTCTTTGCGAGGACGGAGCAATCCAGTCCTCGGGAGAGAAAAGCAAATATGCATACATACACGTCAACTTGTATCATTATAACACTTTAATGTCTGTAATCATTTTCAAAAGCTCTTTCTTATTTTATTTTAAGCATCATCAAATTTGCATTAATTGGTAACTGTCATTCTCCGTTTCTCCTACAGGAAGATGAGTTATACATATGGAAACATAAATGTGAGAAACATAAAGAGAACATTCACTTTTAACCAAGCAATAAGCAAAAGCTTTACGGTATCCTCGGAATTTTTTTTCTTTTTTTCCAGAGAAACAATTTATTAATATGAAAAGGAACGCATACAATATGAGTCCGGCATACCGAGCTAAAGAAACAACAAAGAGATGAACTTAAATTACCAGCACAGAAACACTTCAAAAACTCTACTCAAATAACAAAGAAGATCAATCTAATAAGCACTATGATGAGAAACCGAATCACCACTAGAGACTAAAACGATCCTAAGCAGAACACCTAAAACGAGATTACACCAGACATAATGAAAGAAATAAACCCTAGTTACACCCAAAAACCCAAACAAAATATGGAAACGTCGATGCAAGCTAACCAATCCGAAAAAGATCAACAACTAATCTTCGAATCCTTTCTTCCACATAGTGAAAGTGCCTTAGAAAAGCTAGTCCGGAATCTCAGTCCAAGAACATGTCATGGCAATGGGTAAGAGGACGCTGGACTAATCCAGAAATAGCTAACAAACCGACCCACTTATTGAAAAAGCCCTGAAAGAGAAGAAATCCAAACTTCCGAGAGACCACTGCTAGAAATAAAGATATAGAAGAAACGATCACTAACTTCTAAACAACCTCCTATTCCAAATTAAATTACCTCGAAGATGAAAGAGCGATTATTAACTAGGCTTGGAAGGAGACTTTAGAAGCCTTTACAGTTAACCGAAGAAGAATAAGGATCCCAGGAAGTCCTGAAGAGTAGAGCCAAGGGGAGATGCTGCGAAGAGCGGTAGAAGTTGACGAAAATCAACAAATTCCCGAGAACCGCCAACGAGACGAAGGTCTACACGGAGAGAAGAACTTCAAAACCCGGAGCCTAAAACTTGCAAAAAAACCAAAACTATAACCAGATGTAGGCTTAGATCCACCATAATCCAAGGCCAAAACATAAGACGGGGAAACCCACATCACCAACAAACTAATATGTAGCTCATAAATTGGCAAAGGAGAGCTGAAAAACCGATGAACGGATCAACACACCTGAGACCAACCCGGGAAAAGAGGAGAACCCAAAAGCCCTAAAGAGCCGTCAACGGTCCCACAGCTGCAAAACCACCGGCAAGAAAGCACGACGGCTGGACCTTGACGGAAACAGATAGTAGAGCTCCCAACAACGCCGCTACCAACCACCGATGCCGAGAGGAGGAGACGGTGAATAAAGAGACCGCCGATCCGCTAGATCTGCAAAGGAGAGTTAGCTCTGAGATGATGGAAGAAGAAACCGGCCTGATTTGCTGATATGGAGATCTAATCCGCCGGAAAACAAACCGCTATGATCGATTTGTTTCCCTATAATTTGGTGCATGGGATTTGTGATCAGAAAAAGGCCGGCGCGAAACTCCCGTACCTTGCCGCTACCTTCTACCATCACCGGCGATCAGTTATGAGAAGGGAAAATGATAGAGAGAAGGAGGAGAGAGAAAACTATCATCAAACCATTTAGTTGTTATGGGTATCCTCGAATTTGAAAACTTGTTTTTTTTTCTTGGTCACCAAAGAAAAAAAAAATACAACTAAGTAAAAACATTCACTCTATTAGAAATCTATGTCGGCATCGTAGTACTACATAAGGTGAATAGTCGCTCTCAATGATTGCGTTGCACGAGTTAGAAAATTTACAGTTGATTTAGGAGTGAAACTCTATTATTGATCACATATGATAATTCCGAGTACAAAGACATCCAGTCTGAATGGTGCTCCTTCGAAGTAGATTACACTGTAGACGCAGATTAGAAACGCAGATTAGAAAATGTGTACTTCTTCGACTTGTCTTTTTTCATGAACTTTACGGTGATTTCCAGTGGCGGTCCCAGAAAAATATTACACATGATTCATCATATATATCTAAATAATATTCAATAAACGATATATATATATATATATATATATATATATATATATATATATATATGAGCATATAATAACATTCTTAATTTTAATTTTAAATTTTATTTTTTATAGTTACAATTTTGAAATATTTTACAGAAAATTTTTAATTTAATAAATTATATTCAAAATAATCAAATCTACATTTTGTAAGAAGATAGTCTAAAACCAAATTTTTTCTAATATTTAATTACTTGTTAAAAATAAATATATAAAATGTTAATTGAAATTTGATTTCAATGGAATATCAATTATTATTGATGATTAAACATACAAAATTTTGGAAATATGTTAGTTTTTCCTTCCTTTTTTTTAAGACTAGATGCAAAAAATTTTAAAAAGAGAAAATTGGGTAATAGAGTACCAAAAAAATTTATAATTTTTTAAAAGGGTATTTTATAAAAATCTTTGTATTTATGTACTTTTTTGTTTTGTGAATGATAAATTTTTTGTGAATGATGAATGTGAATTGTTCGTATGAATGATGAATAAATTATGTGAATGATGAATTATTTGTGTAAATGATAAATGATTTGTGTGAATGAACAAAAATACCTATTTTTCAAATAAAAAACCAAAAGTACCAATTTTCCAAATTAAAAAACAAACGTACCCATTTTCCAAAATAAAAAAGAAAAAGTACTCAGTTTACAAAATTATTCATTAAAAAATTATTGGTGAAAATATTAAAATAAAAGCCGGTGCAAAAACTGAATCATAAAAATATTATAATATATGAACTCAAAAATATGGTGAATCAATTGAACCTTTTTAATTGTGTGTAGGACCGTCCTTGGTGACTTTTTTTTTGTGAGGGCGGATCCATTATGATCCTATTGAATGCAATTGAAGACCATAATTTTCTTTAATTATTGTAAACCTTTTAAGGGAACTTAACTTAAACAGCACACATTTTTAATACAAATGACCAGAACCACATAATTTTTTTATTATTAATATTATGATATTTTAAATTTCCAGTGTGCCCTGAATCATAAAAATATTATAATATATGAATTCAAAAATAGGGTGATTCAATTGAACCTTTTTAATTGTGTGTAGGACCGTCCTTGGTGACTTTTTTTGTGAGGGCGGATCCATTATGATCCTATTGAATGCAATTGAAGACCATAATTTTCTTTAATTATTGTAAACTTTTTAAGGGAACTTAACTTAAACAGCACACATTTTTAATACAAATGACTAGAACCACATAATTTTTTATTATTAATATTATGATATTTTAAATTTCCAGTGTGCCCTTATATTACGTTGTGACAAAAATCGTATTTACAAGAATGCCATTCACCACGTAGGAATTTGCTTATGTGTATTAATGAACACAGCTTGGAAGGGCTACTTACTATGTTATAGCTGAGTTATAGTTACGTTGCAGCTGAGTTAAGTAACGAGGCTGACTTATGAGAAATTGGATGGCTTACAAACATAAGTCAGCCGCACGTGACAATCGACTTACATAATTCTGGCTGGTTTATGTGATAACAACTGACTTACGAACACAAGTTACAACTGACTTATACATGGAAGGGTTGAGTTGTCAAATATTCAACTAAGTTGTAGTTATGAAATGAATGAGTTATGTTTTGCCGGCTGATTTAATGATCATCTGAGTTATTAAATTCATGGTTGACTTACAGGACGATTTTACGGCTGAGTTATTTTTAATCAGCGGTAAATATCTGGATTAACAGTAAACTCAACCTAATGACGTATGACTTATTAGCAAAACATTAATTACTAGAATGACATTCATTTGATGGTTGATTTAGTTGATGATAGGGCTGACTTATGATTTTCCATCCTAATCACGACTGATTAATTAGCGAAAGATTAATTACTAGAATAGAATTCACTTTGCGACTAACTTACGTTGTATTTGATGACTGCGTTATGTGTTCGTATGGCGGATGATTTTCCATGTCATCATCCATATCCTCAGTTCTTATTTTTCATGTCATAAAAAATGCTACAACTAACCGATTATTCTCCAGAAATCATCTTCTCCATCTATCTTATTCATCTTTCTCTGAGAGCTTATGGATCTAGTAATTATTGTTTACGGTTACTGGGTTAAGAAAAACATATATGTATTCGACGCTGAAAATAGAGGATGTAGAGTTTTGCATATAGATGGGGAAACAACACGCGAGGAACTCGAAAAGTCGTTTTTCGATGATTACAAATTGAATGAGTCGAGACAATACTCAGCTGAGATATATGTTCTCAAATTAAACTTTGAAAACAATGGCGCACGATACTCCACTAGTTTATGTCTTTAATACTCGACATTTGCAAGGTTTTCTAAGCCTAAGGAATCGAACAACTATGGCTCAGTGTGGAGATTACGAAGAAAAAGATGGCAAAGTTAATCCGAATGAAGGAGCAAGAGAGAAGAAAAAACAGGTTATATACTTTTAGCTCAGAAGTAGAATGCTCAGATGTTGAATCTATATGCGATGTTTATAGTGGGGGTTATGATGATTTCCATTTCGAGGACAATGGCAATGACTGATCTAGTAAAGTGGAAGGAGAAAAAGAGAAAGTAGGCGGAGATGATGAAGTAGTCGAAGAAGATGAAGAAGATGATGAATTTGAAAGCCGATTTGATAAGTTCGACGACTCATATGGTGTGTCGTCTAAAGATGATAACTTCAGCTCATACTGTGAGTCTCCAGCAAAAGACGAAGATTCACCAACGTTACCTCCAAAGAAGAGATCTCATAATTGGTTAATGAACGGATCTAATGGGAATCCGAAGGTTTTAAGGTTGGAGATGTCTTCACCAAACCTTACGGTAAGGCAAAAATATAAGAGTAAAGCTGATTTGGAGAGACGACTGGAACTTCTTATAGTGAGGGATCAATTCAATTTTGATGTAGTCGTATCCAACTCAGATACACTCATTGTTGAGTGTTGGGTTTATGGATGTCTCTGGAGAGTTCATGATTCTACATAAGGGGATTCTCTGGCATTTTATGTTCGTATTTACAATTCGAATCATACATGTTTTGTATCTGAGCGTTCTTATCGATCTCGACAAGCAACACCAGGTATTTTAGGATAGTTGTACAAGGACTTTCTCGGTGACGTTGGTCCGTCCGTTCGACCTTCGAGTGTCGGTATAACTATCAATAAGTAGTTTGCTATAAATGTATTTATTTTATTTTGGCTGAATTATTTAAACGATTAGGTTAAGTTTTTTTTTTTCAAAACGGCCATTCTATTACTCAAACTTGAGGTGGTCTGGTGAACCAGACCGGAA
>OVBE01010113.1:0-15328 GCA_900406425.1 Iberis pinnata
CTTTTACCCACAAAGTCTAAGACCTAATACCTAGAATTAAGTCTTGATTTAACAATATGACAATACAAGGAAGGATATCAAAGCTCTGAATGAGAAGTTAGATCAGATACTACTGGGTCAACAACACCAAGTTCACTTCATCACCGATGAAAAGCAGCTTCAGATTCAAGCTAGAGAGGCTAACCAACAGGAAGAGATTAACTATGTGCAGAATCAAGGTGGATATAACAAAGGGCTCATTAACTACTCCAACAAACCTGGTCTCTCATACCGAAGCAACAATGTAGCCAACTCTCATGACCAAGTGTATCCACCGCAACCACAAAAGAACGTTCAACCATTCATCAACTACACTCAGAATCGTGGTTTCTTCCCAAAACAACAACAACAAAGTGGTTTTCAGCAACCACCACAGCAACAACAAGCTGGTGCACCTCCTTGTTTCACCTCTAACCAATCTCGAGCTCAACCTTCCAACCTTGAGGCAATGCTACAACAACTTCTTCAAAGTCAAGCCAATAGTGTCATGGAGACATCAAAGAAGTTTTGTGAACTTCACCACAAGATGGATTCTTCCTTCAATGCCATCTATGCTAAGATTAAAACTCTTAACTACATCTTCCTGGGGAGTACCAATGACCTTTATCCTCCTATTTGCACTACTTCTTGCACTGAGGACAGTGTTATTCAAGTTTGGGGGGGGGGGGATTCGAATTTAAACGTAGTTGAAACTGCGAATTGTGAAGAATATGTTCCCGGTGACAAGCTATCTGTTTCAAAGGAGAATGCAACACCTTTCGTTCCATCACCTTAGGTTACAAGATTGCCATTCCCATCACGTTTCAAGAAAAAGATTATGGCGAAATATCCAGACATCTTTGAGAAACCCATAAGGGAAGAGACTGCTCAAGAAGTGCTGAAACCAAATGTCAAATGCAACGCTTTGATAACAGAGAAGCAAGAGGATCTTCGTTCATATACTTTGCCATGCTCATTAGGACCCCTAACCTTCAAAAAATGCCTTTGTGATTTAGGAGCGTCTATCAACTTAATGCCTTTACCCATTGCCAAGAAGCTGGAATTCAACAAATTCAAGGCTTCCAATATAAATTTGTTGTTGGCAGATAGATATATTAGGTATCCTATTGGCACCCTGGAAAATTTATCCATCAAGATTGGGGATGTAGAAATACCCACTGACTTTGTGGTATTGGAAATGGATGAAGAGCCGAAGGACCCATTGATCTTTGAAAGACCATTCTTAGCAACAATTTGAGATGTGACCAACGTCAAGAAAGGTAACATCAGGTTAAATGTATGAAATGGTCCAAGGATGATCTTTAACATCAAGAGCAAGACAAACAAGCTTACAATCCAAGGCCAGCTATTCTCAATCAAGGAAATGAATGAAAACAATGATGAGGATGGATACTCAAGCAGTGACTCATTTGAGGATGAATTGGAGAAGGACTGAAACTAGTTTTCAAGGCACCATGAAGCATTTAGGCTTATCAAAGAACCATATGCAAAGGTTTCTGCAGAGTTAGAAGAAACCAGAAAATTGGGGATATCAACTGATGAGAACAAACTGAAAGTTTCAGTAAAAGGGAATCCTGAGTTCAAGCATCAACTTGAACATATCCCACCTCAGAAACTACCTTCAGGCACTCCCCATTATGAAAAACGTTTTGAGCCTCGTACCCAAACAATGAACATCAAGAGTGGAGATCAAGTGTTTCTACTAAACCCGAGGTTCAAGTACTATTTGGGGAATGTGAATCCAAAATGCTCCACGAACTTCATGATCAAGGAGATCCTATCTGGTGAATAAATCATACTTGCTGTGGAAATTGATAAAGGGTCGAAGCTGAACTACCAAATCAACCAACACGATGATAACATAGTCGTTTCAGAAAGGACCTCGGTTCTCTTTGGGGAACCGTCTCAGGGTCATTAATTTTAAAAATAGGAAGTCAAGCTTAGTGACTTTAAACAAGCTCACTTGGGAGGAAGTCCCCTGTCTATCCTTGTACATATGAAATTTTTATGCTCTTCTTTTAATGAATTTCAGTTTTAATTTGGTGTTTTAGGGACTTTGGAGTTAGGTTTTGGGCATCTTGCAACGAGAGAAGAAGAGCACTGGGTTAGCTCAAGTTTTCGATCAAGCCAGATCAACGTGGTTAAGTTTGATCAAGTCGAGCAAATGATATAGTTGAGCCATTTCTTGAACCTTGGATAGTTCTCTATCGAGCCTTGATCGAGCTAAAGAAAACATGCTCGAACCAATATGCATGATTGATCGAGCCATGATTAAACCGATCGAGCCATGCAATGCATCAAGCAACATTTTTTGGACCGTGATCGAGCCGACCACACGTTGATCAAGCCACGACCATAATTCGATCGAGCTAAGCATCACTATGATCGAGCCATGAAGTGATGAAGATCGAGCCAAGCAATATGCTCCATCGAGCCGTGCCATCACACCATTCCATCGAGCCGCATCTCCATCGTCATCGAGACACACACTTCAACTCGAGCCACACACTTCACATCGACCCAAGTACTCCACACTTCACTTCAAGGCTTGTCTCCCCACTTGCCCACTATTCACCCCTTTCCAAGATTCCCCAACAAGCTCTTACACCTCCATCACCACCCTCGTCATTTCCTTTAACTCTCCTCCACATACACCACCTTTAATCCTCCTTGATATACCAACACTTTAATCCCCATCCACATGCTTCCACACACACCACTCTTCATCACCATCAACTCATTCGACCAAGGAGTTTATTTAAGGGAGTACTCCTCAATCTACTTCACTTCATTACTTCAAAGCTCTCAAAACTTACATCTTCTTTTGCTTGAAATCGTTTTTACGAAGTATTTCCCCTTGAATTATTTGCTTCTACAAGGATTCTCACCAAGACCTTAACAATCCTCATTCGGTTCGCTCCTAAACCTTTGCGATTTTCGGTTCCTAAATTTTCTAAATCTCGACTTTAACGTCTTTTACAAGATCGATCTGTTTAGTTGTTTGATCCGAGAAACGTTTTCTGAAATTCGGGGTTGGTTCGAACACTTTGAAATCAGCTTTTGCTCTTTTACTCACGAATTTTTCAGAATTTCTTGGTTTTTCTGAAATTTTGTTTTGTCCTCCTGAAATTTCCGAAGTTTGGTTTTGGCACTTCTTCCTTTTAAAATCGATTTTGACTTCTGAATTGAGTGTTAGGCTCGTTTTGAAAGCAAGCGTTGAACTTAATTTTTGTTCGAAAAAACTTATACCTTGATCATCACAATTCATTTTCATAATGATGTCCATTGACACTTGCTGCTTGCTAAACCCATTGGGAAGATTACTCACATATATGAAATTGTTTACTCTCTCTCTTTCAGGAATCATACTGTCTAAACTAATGGGAGAAATTGTTGAAAGACTGCAAAGAACCAGAGAAGATATGGAAATTCAGGAGCAACATGCTGTTCACATTACCAACATGGAACGTGAAACAGCAAAATAAAAGAGTGCAAACGCTAAGAGAAATGTTGAGTACTCAAGAAAGCGTTCAGATATAAGAAAGGGAAAATGTGTTAAGGATGAAGAAGAGAGCACAAGTGAGGACCCTGACTATGAGGTGGGGGACGAAATGAGTGTTGAACCGCAAGACTACTACACTTAATTCAAAAAAAAAGTAGTATACGAGAGGACTTCTCAAACGATGGCTGAAGAAAGCTCTAAATCGCTTGACGTTGCGGCACTTATTTCACGAGGTTTCAAAAGGAACTCTATTCCCACACAAACCTACCATGGGAGTTCTAGGAATCACAAAGGACATGACCCAACTTTTCAAGGCTGCCAATCTTGAGAAGCTCATGTCTACTTATTTTGATGGGTACAAGGAAGAAACCTGCCACTTCCTGGCTACTCTCCAGATGTATTGCGATGATGATGACATGCATGGGTACATCACGTTTTCAGTTAGAGACAAGGATTATGAGATTTTTTTTGGGTGAATTGAACCATATTTAAGGGTTACCGTATGATGGGAACATTGATGAGGTTTCAAATTTCGACAAGGAGGAACTCACTGCATTGTGGCAAACTATAGGGGTCGGCAGTTATAACTCGGGAAAATCAAAGTGTGCAGGCATAAGGAGCCCAGTTCTGCGTTACTTCCACAAAACTATTGCAAACACCATATTTGCAAGGAAAATGACAGGACATGTGACAGATGGAGAAATGGGGATGATGAACTTGGCTTTGAAGTCTACGCTGCAATAAACATCCAACGGTTGTCCGATGCAAGGTGATATGGCTAACTCCAGCCTATCTTGTGTTTTGATCAACCAATTGATGTGGTATAGGGAGTGGGAAAGGGCTACAAAAAGGGAAGTCATGGTACTTTAACGATTGGGGGAATTGTGACACCCATTCTGAGGGTTTGCAATGTTCCTTTCGAGGGTCAAGGTCACCCCGCAAGATGGATCGACCTAACCTACTTGAAAAACGCTCACTTCTTCGAAGGTCCAACACATGAGCAGCTGTATAGGTTCACCCATCCACGCTTGGGGGACTCACGCTTATCGCTTCCCAACGTCCCAATCACCACAATCTGGAAGGGGGAAAATATCGATTTTCAACCGAGTGCCGACGTTCTACAATATTCAGAGAACATGAAAGCTGCAGAAATAGCTGATGAAATAATCCCTGAGAGGGTGGATGTTTCCAATGATCAAGAGCTAGGTGAGCCTGAGTGTTATCACTTTGATGAAGCCCCAACTACAAAGCAAGGGAAGAGCTTGGCCGCAGCTCATAAGAATATTGGTAAACTCCAAAAGTGGAACAAGTTACAGGATAGTTACTTTAGCATAAAGTTCAAGGAAATGACCACTCAAATTAAGAAGCTAACCCTAGAGCTGAACAAGGCCACCACCTCCAAGAAGCAACGATCCCCTGATACTTTATAGCAAAGTCAATCAATCACCATAGGTCCAAGGGAACCACGAGTTGAAAAACCGCACCGTTATTCCTCGGTCGAACCCGAAATGTTGCAGAGGAGGAAGATACACCACTATGAAAGAGAGAACCGAAGATCAGTTAGCCAACGCAGCATTCAACAACAATAACAACTTCAACAACAACTTCAACAACAACAAGAACTTCAACAGCAACAACACCAACAACAAGAAGCACATGGTACTTACCCAAGATATACTGCAAAAACGATGGATGAATACATCTCTTCCAACTTCTTCATACCTTATTGAGGTCCATCCCCATCCCAACCTGACATTGTATAATCCGCTTAGTGTGCATTTATTTTTGTTTGCTGTTTTTGTTTGCTGTTTCTGATTGCTGTTTATGTTTATGTTTATGTTTATGTTTATGTTTATGTTTATGAGTGTTTATGCTTTTTCGTTCTTGTCCAATCCCTAAGTCCACCTTTGAATTTGGGTTACACAAAGACTGTTGTGAGAGCAAGATTTCCCTCACACCGAATTTTATTAGAATGAATATAAAGAAATGATAACTTTTATTGATATCTCTTAAGTGTTCACAAGTTTTCTCAAGTAATAGCAAAGTTTTACAGAAGTTTTTCGGTCCGCTATCCGGACCTCTACCTAGCCTCTTTATAATACTCTCTCCACGGCTCGCTATCCTATCTCTCGCACTTAATGCCTCTTTAGTGCTCTTGATCTGACGTTACTCCTTTCAAATGTTCTTCTAACTATCACTCCAGCTTGCTCTATTTACTCCTCTGGAGACCCGCGCGCTGGGCTTCCTAACACATTGAGATGGTCCACACGGAGCTTTGCTCATGATGGGCTTTTTCGGCCCTTTATCCATTTCTCTCGTTTTCGGGCCTTGAGTGGCCTGTCGTGCACCAAGCTCTCTCCGTTCACCGTGCTCTCTGTGCATCAAGCTCTCTCTGCTCACCGTGCACTCCGCGCACTGAGCTTCCTCCGTGCACTGAGCTTCCTCCGCTCATCGTGCACTCCGTGCACTGAGCTTTCTCCGCTCACCGTGCACTCCGCACACTGAGCTTCCTCCGCTTACCGTGCACTCCATGCACTGGGCTTTCTCTGCTCATCGTGCACTCTGCGCACTATGCACTCTGCGCACTATGCACTCTGCACACTCCATGCATTGAGCTTTTTCCGATCACCATGCTCCGACCCGAGCCTACTAATGGATCCGAGTCAATTAGTGTGCCCACATTTTTCCCCCCATTCCACTAATGGAAACTTTCCTTTGGTTGAATCGTTAATTTCCCGCCGTCATTAGATTCAATGATCATTGGGCGAGGATCGAGGCGGATTTGGTGGTAGATTGGAGATCATGATTATGAAATCAGGATCCCTTGATTCACTCCTCCGCTGTGCTATATGAAGCAGTGAGACCGCATGGTTTCTCACTTTCGCTCTACCGTTCCTCTCGACTCTCGTGCAGAAACTCCGACTTCACTTTTGCCAGGGAGACTTCATTGCTCTTTACTGAAGACTATCATAAAGTACTTACTCTTTTTCCTCTCTAGAGTTACTTCGTCTCCTTTTTTTTTTTGTTCATGAGTTTTAGTGAATTTAGTTAGAATTCCAGTAAGGTTGATCCGTTTCATGGTAGAAATCCCGCGAAAAACCGTTTTTCGTCTCAAATATTAACTTGAGAATCATATTCTTCTTTTTTTTTGGTGAGAAAAATATCCAAGATATTTTTCTCATTCTTTCACTTTTCACCTCCAACTTTTCCTTTTTCTCTTTCTTACTTTTCACCCTTCATCTTTTTCTTCTTACTTTCTTCTTATTTATTTTTTTACTTTTCACTTTTCACTTCTCACTCTACATATCTACTTCTTTTACTTCTCTCTGTTCTTCTTATCTTCTCCCAATGTACTTTCTTTCTCCTCCATGGACAAAATCCGGTCGGGTAGCCTATTGGCCGGTTCCAAGCCCAACCTCGTCGTCCCGCTCGAGCTGATGTTACACGAGTCCCGTCCGACTCGGACCACCTCCGCACCAAGACACACCCGCGTCGAGAGGACCACGACCCGGACTACCCCCGCACCAAGACCACCCCGAGTCGAGACGATGCTGCGCGGAGCTCTTCCCGCACCGAGACCATCCCGCGTCGAGAGAAACCCGACCCAGACCACCTTCGCACCGAGACCTCCCCGAGCTGCAATGAAGCCGTGCAGAGCCTTCCCCGCGCCAAGACCACCCCGAGCCGCGATGACGCCGTGCAGAGCCTTCCCTGCGCCAAGACCACCCCAAGCCGAGACGACAACGCGCGGAGCCTTTCCCGCGCTGAGACGAATCTGAGCTGCACCGGGTCCCTGCACCGTGCATCGCCTATCCGAGCCGAGTCGTCCCATTTTGAGGGTTATCTCCTGTCCGCATCGGCTATCGGGATTTTCGCAAGTCCCAATGTCGAGCCTTTAACAGCGCGGGGTCACTCCACGCCCCACACCAAGTCATGTTCCTCTCCAGAGTTCATACCCGAGTCTACATCCCTGAATAGCTTGGCACGCGAAGTCTCCAGACTTGCTTGGCCTGAGGAACTCCTCCGCTCGCCGAGCTCTGGTGATGAGTCTCCGTTAGATTCTGAGTCTCCAGAACTTGTTAGGGAAGGCCATAGTTTTGCTTATGAGGTATTCTTCCGATCGTGCGGTCTCACCTTTCCCCTTCATGAGGTACTGGTGTATCTGATGCACGCCTTGGGTGTTGCACTAGGGAAGATGTGCCCGAACTTCGTCCGATATGTGGTTAGCCACCAGGTTCTTGCAGAGGAGTGTGATATCCCGCTCACCGTTCCCATGATAGCTCGCATGTATGCCATCATATGTATTACCGGTCACCCCGGCTATTTTTATGCCGCCACAAATGGCAACTGCAAGGTCTTTATTGGGATGCCAAAGAAAGACGAAGACTGGAGGTAACGTTACTTCTTTTTTCCAGTGAACAAGTTCACTTTCGGTGACCTCACTCATCTCGTCATTACTGACTGGACCCCTGAGCCTGGTAGAGGTTGGACTTGATTCCAGCTTGTTTTCCTTTATGTTATACATGTACTTCTTTTTTTTATAAGTGACTAACATTGTTTTCATTGTTCTTCCTCCTTGGCAGCTCCTCTGATCAGAGCGGACTTCTGCCTCGATATCGCACGCTATCTCACCCGTGTTTGACTGGGAAAGGTTAGGTGGAAGGAGTTTGACACCGCTCGCTTTCAGGAGTCCGCTTCTCGTCTCTGCGCTGCCACCGTTGCCGAGCGTTCCGACTACTCCCCCGTAGATTTTAAGGGTAATCGCCTCCTTCCTTACTAAGCTTATATTCTACACTTGTAATTTTTTGAATGTAATTTTAACTTAACGAGATAAAATTCTTCCTTGCAGCTTTGGGTTTGATTCCAGGAACGACTATGTCTAGCTTCGTCAGCAAAAGGTAGCCAAGAAAGCCTCTGGGAAGTCCACCGCCGAATCATCTTGCAGAGATCCCTCTCCACCTCCTACTCCTCACTCCGCTCGCACGGGAAAAGCAGAGGCTTTCTCCCGCACCGCGGCTCTCCCTCACTCCACAACTCATTCGGCGCGCACCAAGAAGATCCAGACCGAGAAGGATCGCGTTGAGAAGATCATCACTCCATCTCCTGTGGTGATCCTTTCCTCCGCGGAGGGGAGTTAGCTTGCCTTTGGTAAGGCATCAGCTCGAGGTTCGAAGAGGAAGGCCACTGATAGCAGGAAAGGGAGAGGTGGGCCGAAGAAGCCTAGTAGTTGCTGGAACTTCGACTATCAGTCGGAGTAAACATTTGCACGGACAAAGCGTCCACTACCTTTCTCGTGAGTCAATTTCGTGACCTAGGATGCGAAATCCCTCCACTAGAGGATCTCCCGGAAGAAGATAAGGAGGACTACTTGAAGTTTTCAGATGCTGTTGCACTGGTTAGCTTTCTCACCCTCCTTGTTACTTTTATATACTTAGCCGTTTTTTTGTGTTTTTCTAACTTTGACAAACTCCTCCTTCAGCTACTTGCTGGATACAACAGGACGGTGCACTCCGGTACACTGAAGGCTAAGGCCGCTGCCAAGAGTTCTGGCTTGGCGGAAGCCAAGGGGAGGATTGAGGCTCTTTCTTCAGATATTGAGTCTCTTACCGCGGAATAAGAGAGGAACAAGGATCTAGTCAAGCAGGGAAGGTGTCCTTTAACAATATTGCAAATCTTGAGTACAAACTGAACCACTGCCAAATCTCTCGTGATGATTACAAAGGGAAGTTCGACTTGGCAATGCGAAACATTTATGATGACAAGGCCGATTTCACTGCTCAGCTCAGGAAATTTGAGGCTCGCCTTCAGGTTGCGGAGTGGCGTGCTTCTGATGCAGAGACTCGCGCTGCTGTAGCTGAAGCCCGGGCCGACGCTTTAGTCAGTACCCGAGAGGCGGAGTCTCAGAGAGCTGTTACTTAGGCCAAGAAGTCAATTGGTGAGTGGGTGCGCACGTGCGTCGAGCAGGTGCGTTTACATGCTTCATTTTGTCTTTTCTTTCATGATGCGATTACCTTGGTGAATTCCTAACATTTTTATTTTGAACAGGTGAAGCTTCACCTTGCTGCTCGGGATGCCGCTCTCGACCCCTTTGCACGATCTTCTGAGACTTCTTCGAACATCGAGCTTCTTGAGGAGATTGTTCGGGGTGGTATTACGGACTTCCAAGCTGAGCTAGAGGAAGGTTCTGCTGACAAGGAGTCCCTCATGAACGCTTTAGCCGAAGCTGATGCGTAGGTTTCTCCGCTTAGATAGCTTTGTGCAGATTATTTTTGGCTCTCCACTACCTTCCCAGGTTGCTGCCACCCTGCCTGTTGCTGATGTTTCCGAGGGTGTACTCGACGAGTTTGGATCGAGCGTGGGATTCTCCATGGAGGAGTTCTTAGCTGAGACAGCGCCGACCATAGAGACATAGTTACCACGTACCGAGGCCTTGCAGCCTTTGGAGGTTGAGGTACCCCGCACTAAGGTCTTGCAGCTTTTGGATGCAGAGGATGGCCGCACTGGGAATTTCGAGCCTACTGATACGACATAATTCCGCACCAAGACTTCTCCTTCTGTTGCAGCTGATCCCGCACTCCCTTAGGTGTATTTTAGTTTCTTATTATACTTTGTTATTTCCATTTCATGCATCTCTGCTCGGGATGACCCGATGCCTTTTGTTCGGAACCTACTACATTGGATTCCTTTGATTTTTCTAAGGATGACCTGATGCTTATCTTATTTTACTAAGTTTTTATTTTTGGCTTAGCGTTATTTGCCTTAGTAGATTTTTGGCTCTCTTAGTCTTTCTTGAGTTGGGTGATGACTTAGTTTCACACCTTGCCCCCTGACTTTTGTCGAGCTGATTATTGTTCAAGGGGTGAATATTTGATGTTAGACTTAGCTTTTATCCTTATCCCTGAACTGATATTACCCCGAGCTAAGCTGAACTGCTATTGACCACTCGGGTAAGTTAGTGCGTTTTTGCTTTTGACACTTAACTTTTACGCTAGATCATGCTGAATGTGACTTATGCCCCATGAGCTAAACTCAACCCACCCCCATACTAAACTAGTGTGTTTTCATTCATATTCATACCATTGTTCATGTGTTCTATTTTGCACGTAGCTTACAGTTAAATTTTTCCACGCTGTGGTGGTTTAAGGGGTTTTCTTCTGCTCGTGGCTCGCGGCGGATCACGACACCACCGCAGTGGTTTTTTTTTGACAACACAATCGTTGATGAATGCCTTGTGAAACGAAAAGTAACTTTTATTCATTCGAATGAATCCCGTGTATGGGTTTACAGAAGAAGTTTTTTGAAAATTAACGGTACAAGTTTTCCCTTGAGTCCGCATATCCTTTAGTAGTAAGCTTTGAGGTGCATTGCGTTCCACGATCTTTGCACATGCACTCCATCCTTTGACTCCAACTTATAGACGCTGTACTACACTACCTTAGTTATCCTATAAGGACCTTCCTAAGTGGTGCCCAGTTTTCCGGCGTTGTACTCCGCCGTGTTGGAGAAGACTCTTCGAAGGACTAAGTCACCTAGCTCGAAACGACGCACCTTTACCCGTGTGTTGTAGTGACGTGCCATAGTGTGCTGATAGTTTTGCAACCTTACCATCGCGGCATCACGTCTTTTGTCTACTAAGTCCAAACTATCGGCTAGCATCTCGTCATTTTGTTTCGGACTTACAGTGTTCACTGCCCTCCTGAGACTTGGGACTATGACCTCAGCAGGAAACACTGCTTCCATTCCATAGACAAGAGAGAATGGTGTTTCGTCCGTCGTTTTTTGTGGTGTGGTTCGACACGCCCACAGGACACCGTGGAGTTCATTTTCCCAACATCCCTTGAAGGATCCTAATCTTTTCTTCAAGTTGTTGAGTAGAGTTTTGTTTGAGGCCTCCGCTTGTCCATTTCCTTGGGGATACCGTGGGGTAGACTTGCTCAACCTTATCTTCCAGGTCGCACAAAACGCCTCGAACTTGTTCAAAATGAATTACGACCCGTTATCAGTCACGATCTCATAATGTAGCCCGTGGAGACATATGATATTTCTCCATGCGAACTTCTGTACCGCTGCCTCAGTAACATTCTTGAAAGCTCCTACTTCTATCCACTTAGAGAAATAGTCAGTAAGGACTAAGAGGAACCTTGCCCCTCCTGTGGATGGGTGTAGTGGTCCTACGACGTCCATCGACCATCTCATGAATGGATACGGAGAGGAGATAGAGGACAAGAACTCTGCCGGCCGGTGGATTAATAGGGCATGCCTCTGGCCCATTTCGCATCGTTTGGCGTAGTCCTCACAATCCTTTGCCATCGTTGGCCAGAAATATCCTTGGCGTTTGATTTTTAACACCAAAATCCGCCTTGGTGAATGTGATCCGCACTGACCTTCATGCACTTCTCTAATGATGGTTTCAGCCTTCTCTGGACCGACACACGCAAGGTAAGGTCCAGCCACTCTCCGCTTGTACAAAATCCCACGGACAACGCAAAATCTTGCGCTTCGACCTTTAAGTTATGCGCTTGCCACTTATCTTCAGGAATCTTTCTTGTGGTGATGTACTCTTTTATCGGACTTCGCCAATCTTTACTTGTATCATCGTCACGAGTTGTTCCCCAATTCGCCTCGAGTGGAACGTTAGGGTGCTCCATCTCGAGTAAAGCGTCAGGATCCTTCACCCTGAGCTGAGCATCATGATTCTCCGCCCCGAGCTAAACTTCAGGATTATCCACCCGGAGCTGAGCTTCAGGATTCTCCACCCCGAGCTGAGCTTCAGGATTTTCCACCTCGAGTTGAGCTTCAGGATTATCCACCCCGAGCTGAGCTTTAGGATTATCCACCCTGAGTTGAGCTTCAGGATTCTCCACCCCAAGCTGAGCTTCAGGGTTCTCCACCCCGAGCGGAGCTTCAGGGTTCTCATCCTTTTTTCTACTCGACTCTTCTAATGCTCGTCTTCTCATCGACCTTGTCTGGATAGCCATAATTGCATGATGACTTGATATACTTGGCCCTTCGATTATCTCCACGGTTATCATTCTCATGACCAATTGATCTGAAATGGACGCCAGCGCGGCCAACGCATCTGCCGAGCTGTTTTCTCCTTGCGGTATTTGCATTAGCTCGAAGCTGTCGAATTGTGGTATGATGTTTTGAACCAATGCTACATACGGCTCCATCCTAGCATCCTTGGCTTCATAATCTCCACTTACTTGACTAGTCATAAGCCGAGAATCACTCCGCACTCGAAGTTCTCTGTCGCCGATCCCAAGTGCTAGCCTCAACCCCACGATAAGAGCCTCATACTCTGACTTGTCATTCGAGGCGTTAAATGCCAGTCTGAAGGACTGTTCAATCACTTCCGTGGTTGGGGACTCCAACCTAACTCCCACTCCGGACCCGGCTCTGGTGGAGGAGCCATCTACATGAAGCTCCCAAGCTTGATTTGGAGGGGAGCTTTCTTGATCCCCAAGCGGAAGCTCGATGAGGAAATCTGCTAAGACTTGTGCCTTTGTACTTAGACGATTTATGTATTCTATGTCATATTCACTTAGTTCGATCGCCCATTTAACTATTCTCCCGGACTAGTTCGGTCCATGCAATATCGTACGTAGTGGCTGAGTCGTCATCACCACAATCGATTGCGATTGAAAATATGGACGAAGTTTCCGAGCCGAGACCACTATTGCGAAGGCAAGCTTCTCCGCCATGGTGTACCTTGTCTCCGCCGAGACAAGACTCTTGCTTATGTAGAAGACTGGTTTCTGCTCTCCCCCTTCTTCCCGTATTAGTAGTCCGCTCACCGCAGCTGCGGTGACTGCTACATACAAAAATAGAGGTTCCCCAAGCATGGGCTTAGCCAGGACAGGAGGGTACGCGAGATACCCCTTCAACTGCTTAAAAGCTTCCTCACATTGTTCATCCCACTTAAACTTTTTGTTCCCCTTCAAAAGCTGAAAGAAAGGAAGGTACTTATCAGTAGATCGAGAAATGAACCTGTTCAAAGCGGCAATACGCCCCGTCAAGCGCTGCACCTCCTTTAACAACTTCGGGGATGGCATAGAGAGTACCGCGGCTATCTGATTTGGGTTAGCTTCGATCCCTCTTTCAATGACTAAGTACCCTAAGAATTCCCCTGAAGTGACTACAAAGGAACACTTTTCTGGGTTCAATTTCATCCCGTACTGATTTAACGTCTCAAAGCACTTCGATAGGTGATGAACATGCTCATCGGCCTCTAAAGACTTGACAAGCATGTCATCCACATACACCTCCTTTGTTTTCCCAAGTTGAGTGGAGAACATCTTATTCACCAGCCTCTGGTAGGTTGCACCGGCATTCTTCAACCCGAACGGCATAACTTTGTAACAATAGATTCCTCTATCGGTAATAAAAGATGTCTTCTCCTGATCGTTTGGATGGATCCTAATATGATTGTAACCAGAGAAGGCGTCGATGAAGGAGAGTAGATGGTTTTCCGCCGTGGCTTCTACAAGTCTATCAATATGTGGGAGCGGGAAGCTGTCTTTAGGACAAGCTTTGTTCAAGTCGGTGAAATTAACATAGATTCGCCACTTCCCATTCTTCTTTTTGACAACCACGGGATTAGCCAGCCATTCAGGGTAATGGACCTCTCGAATAGAACCGTTCGCCAAGAGTTTCTCCACCTCATCGTTAACAGCCTGAGACTTTTCCGGACCAAGCTTTCGTCGCTTCTGTTTGACGGGTTTGTATGCAACATCGACATTCAGCTCATGGGAGATTACTTCAAGATCAATTTGGAGGGACTCTGTTATAAATTTAAAATTACGATTACGAAACATTACTTAATACAATAATTGAAAAAGTTAAGTTATCAGTATTTACCCTAATTGCATCTTCTTCTGTTTCTTCAATCAAACACTTATTTTCCGGCCACACAATCATTTTCCCAATAGCTTGCTCAATTGTGCACATGATGGCTGTAGGTCTCCAAAGAATTGCTTCTTTTATGGAAGCAGACTGGACCAAAACCTTAACTGAGTCTTGACCTAAAGGGATGTTATTCACCAATTCTTTTGGATCAGAAGACAGGAAAAGCCCCTCAGCAACTATTGCATCTCCACACCAATCAAACAGCACACACTTAGTTTGATGTTTCTTGTTTACACTCTGAAAAATATAAAAGCAACGTCAACTCTGTAAGTAACAAAAAATGAATATAATTATGATTGAAAATATAAATCAATTTTTACTCTTGCTTCTGAATTTTCTCCGACTTCACCTTCTGGTTTCTACTATATTTAAACCAAATTTAGAAAAATTATAAGGAATTACAATTATATTAAACATTATTATTATATTTAGCTTTGGGTAACCTGTCCCTTCAATAGTGCAAGCTCTTCTTGTAACTCATTCACTTTCTTAAGCAAGTGACAGTGCTTTTCTTTCATATCTTCTATACATTTTTTCTTCATCTCAAGGCAGTCTATCTTAGACATAGTCATCCCTCTACCCATAGCTCTTATCCTACCAGGATGCTCAGCTCCCAAAATTAGAGCGAGGCTCTCTCCATTTGGATTTAGTGAGTGGCCTGAGAATTACCCTCAACAATCTCAACCGCCTTCTTCTGCAATAATTAAACATTGTTTAGTTATTATCTATTATATAATATACATAATTACTTGCATAGCATTAGTAAACAACTGATCACATACAAATTTCTCAGCTACATTTATATTAACTGGTGTACCATCTTTTTTTGGTACGAGACTTAACCCACACTTTTAGTCTTGTCACTTCAGAAGGTTCTGA
>OVBE01010114.1:0-15328 GCA_900406425.1 Iberis pinnata
AGCAACTAGCAGGGGTTCATGGATGTGGCATAAGCTCCTCAAGCTACGACCCCTGGCACTTCAGTTCCTACGCATCCAGATTTCTGATGGCTCCACTACCTCTTTCTGGTTTGATCCTTGGACCCCTTTTGGTTCCCTTTTTCTTTGTGCAGGTGATGCAGGTATTCGTGAGCTCGGCGTCTCTAGGCATGCCATGGTCTCAGANCCCCTGGCTCTTCAGTTCCTACGCATCCAGATTTCTAATGGCTCCACTACCTCTTTCTGGTTTGATCCTTGGACCCCTTTTGGTTCCCTTTTTATTTGCGCAGGTGATGCAGGTATTCGTGAGCTCGGCGTCTCTAGGCATGCCATGGTCTCAGACGTCGGTCCATCGACGGGCTGGCGACTTCGCGCTTCCCGGAACCAGGTTTACGGTCGCCTACGGGATCGCATCATTTGTCTCCCTTTACCGATTGCTCAATCTGGACCAGACATTCCAAAATGGCGCATTCGACATGATGATTTCCATCACTCATTCTCTTCCCGCCACACATGGGAGCAGATTCGCGAACACTTCCCCAAGTGTGCTTGGTCTAGTACAGTTTGGTTCCCGCAATCAATCCCAAGGTATGCTTTTATAACCTGGTTAGCTGTTCTTGACAGGTTGTCCACAGGTCAACGAATGCGCGCTTGGGGTGCTCAACAAGCATGCATTCTGTGTGGTGAACCGGATGAGACGCGGGATCACCTGTTTTTTGCCTGCCCCTATTCCTTCACACTTTGGGATTCTCTTGCCTCCCTCATCCTTCACCGTGGCACCACCCCGGACTGGTCACAGTCCCTGCATGGCATCCGACGCCGCTCTCTTCATCCTCGCGATCGCATCATCCTTCGGTTACTCTTCCAGGCATCTATCTACCATCTATGGCGTGAGCGGAACAACCGCATCCACAACCAACCACCTCAACCAACAAGTCGGTTACGCCACCTCATCGTTCGGTCTACCACTCATCGGATTACGAGCCTTGCCTATGCTCCAGCTTCTNACCACCTCAACCAACAAGCCGGTTACGCCTCCTCATCGTTCGGTCTACCACTCATCGGATTACGAGCCTTGCCTATGCTCCAGCTTCTCGCAACGGCACATTAGCTACAAGATGGACGTCCTTGTTGTCCTAGACGGTCCCTTTTACTGCTCTTTTTCTTCTTTTCATGTATTCAGTTGTTTTGCTTTTCTCTGGGTCTTGCTAGGTACTACGGAATGTACTCTTTTTCCTGATTCTGGTTTTATCNTACAAGATGGACATCCTTGTTGTCCTAGACGGTCCCTTTTACTGCTCTTTTTCTTCTTTTCTTGTATTCAGTTGTTTTGCTTCTCTCTGGGTCTTGCTAGGTACTACGGAATGTACTCTTTTTCCTGATTCTGGTTTTATCCCATTGGGTTTTCCAGAACAGGTTTTAACGAGGCATCCTAGTACCACCAAATAGCGACCCCCTCTCTCTAGCTCTTACCTTACCATTGCTTTAGTTATCGGAACTCTCATGTACATATTACGTTTGCTTTTTGATATATAATTTTAACATTTCATCAAAAAAAAAANAGAAATATGTATTTCTATTAGCATAAATATGGTAGATACACTAAAATAAGATTAATATGATTTATATTATAAAGTGGATGAGATTTATGGTATATGCTATAATTTTCTCTTATTTAAATTTGTAATTAATCATTATTTAAATATTTATTTATATATTTATAGTATTAAATATATATATGAAAATTTTATCATGGTTAAAATTTTAACAATAAATTCAAAATTTCAACTAAAATAAACCATTAAAGATATAAAAGTGTAAATCTAGAAAATTTGAGCAACTATGTTTAGTTATTTATTTTAAGTTTTATTTTAAATAGTTTTTTCTGTTTCAATTTTTAAGATTTGTATACTCTTTGAATGTGATAAATTAGGTTTTTAATATGGAATTTACATAAAAATATTTATTTTACTATAGTTTATCTTATGGATGATTTGCATGAATATACATAGTAAAATTGATAATTAGGTGAATATACATAATAGAATAATATTAGATTTGTGGTACTAATATGTCATTATTATAGTTTCTCTACCCTTCTCTCCCTCTCGTTTAATGTTTTTTATTTAAATTTTTAAACTTCACCCCCTTTCTTATTTTTACAAATTAAAACACATAAATCAAAGTAATAAAATAACAAAATCTTATCTAAAAAAAACACATTTTTCTACATATAACATGATTAAAATTATTCAAAATGGATTTATATTTATGAGATAGTGAATAGTGTCATAAACACTAAAATAAAAACTCAACAGACAAAATATAAATCTTAAACCATAAACTCAAAATATAAACCATAAACACAAAGTATAAACCCTAAACACAATATATAAACCCTAAATCCAAAATAGAAACCATAAATCCAAAAATATTAATCATAAGCCCAAACATAGAAACCCTAAACCCAAACATATAAATCATAAACCCTAAATCCAAAATATAAATCCTAAATATAAATCCTAAACCCAAAATATAAATCCTAAACCCAAAATATTAGCCCTAGACCGAAAATATAAACCTTAAACCCAAAATATAAATTTTAATAGTCCGTATATCTGAAGTAATTAGTATATTAAAGAAATGGTGGAAAAAAAAAAAGAAACGAGTGACAGAGAGTGAGAGAAAGAAAGAGTGAGAGAGGAAAGAAAAAATTAAAAGTAAAACTGCATTTTTGAAAAATTGCATAGTTAACCTAATTCATAGGTGTTATTTACTTAATTATGGTATATATAATGTATATACAATGAATTTACCCTTATATTATTGTATATTAATAGGTGTTTGAGTTTAAAATATTGTATATTTATTGTTCATTAAATACGGGTATACATATTTGTTTAAATACTATAAAAAATCATATTGTATTTTTGTGTTTGTAATAGACTTTGTACTATACCTAGATTTTTTGGGCCGCGCTCTCCGTGGCCATAGAGACACTTAAAATGTATTTATATTAAAAATTGTTTTGCACACTTGGTTGTTGATATTAACACAAAGTAATAACTATTACGTATTAACATAATTCGATTAAAATATTATTAAATTACAATAATATTATTATATAACNTGTTGTTCACAAAGGAACATAAAAAAAAAATAAGAAAAAAAAATAGAAAATAAATCATTACAATTATTTTTTTGATGGTTATTAGTTTCATACAAAATTATGTCTTGTTTTCATCAAATTTTATAATTATATTCAGTTAAATTATTTTCCTAGTTTTATTTTTAGAGTTATAAACTTTTTTCAAATTTTTTCTCTATAATATTTTTTTATTTCGGTCATTCATATTATAGACGGATAAAATTATAATTTATAAATAACTAGAAGTGTATAATATTTTCTGAAGCATGAAATTACTTTTATAATATTTCACGGAATTTTTTATACAAAAATTATTATAATTGAATCCACATGGTATCAAATTATATAAAACTGGACCAAATTAACAACAATTTTGTCAGGTTTTCTCCCGTATAAAATTTCATAAAACTAGAAATGTATTGAATAGAAACTTGGGCCATGGAAATCGTTATTAATGGGTCTAAAGTTGAGTGTCAATAAGGTCCAACCTAGTAAGCGCATCTCTCTTGACTCTTGTCCCTTACCTTAAAACTCTGCTAAAACCCTAGAGATTGTTTTTTCTAAACATCTCTCACAAAAATGGGGAAGAAGCGAAAGCACAGCGAGACTGAAGCTCTAGCACCGGTGAAGAAGCACGAAGAACCTGCTCCGGAGAGACCCAAAAGGACTCTACTTGGGTGGAAAGATAAGAGTGAAGATGCTGAGAAATCTAAAACATTGTCTTCATCTGTATTCAGGAATAAAGAGAAAGTTTTGGTTACTTGTTCCCGTCGAATTAATTTCAGGTGTTCTTTCTTTTCGATTTGATTTACTGGGTATATCGATTTATGTTTGAAATTAACATTCTTTATCGATTTTTGTAAAGGTATCGGCATCTGATGTTGAACATAGTTTCACTTCTGCCACACTGTAAGAAGGATAGTAAGGTAGAGGCTAAGAGTAGCAAAGGAGCAACTTTGAATGAGCTCGTTGAGCTTAAAGGATCTTCTTCCTGTTTGTTTTTTGAGGTCAATTTTCGATTCTTTATTGCCTACTTGCTTAGCCTTTGTTCAGATTTGTCCATTTATAAGCCTCAGAAACTTGTGATTAGGATACTCAATGGAAGCTTATTGAAGTAATAGGACAATCTTTTGAATCTATTGGTTGATTTTTTGTTACAATCTTCAGTGTAGGAAACATAAAGACCTTTACTTATGGATGGTCAAATCCCCCGGTGGACCGTCTGTGAAGTTTTTGGTTAATGCTGGTAATGTCTATACACATTTTTTTAGCTATGATGATTTGTGCTAAAAGGGTTTTCACTGTATTTTGTTTAGTGCACACAATGGAAGAGCTGAAACTCACTGGAAATCACCTAAAAGGGTCGCGTCCACTTTTGACATTTTCTTCGAATTTTGAGAAAGATGTGCACTGGAAACTGTTGAAGGAGATGCTTACTCAGATATTTGGAATTCCCAAGGAACACAGGAAATCTAAGCCTTACCATGACCATGTGTTTGTTTTCTCCATTGTCGATGACCATATCTGGTTCCGCAATTACCAGATTTCGGTTCCTCACAATGAGTCTGATAAAATTGCACGTGGTGGCTTGGACAAAATGACCCTTATCGAGGTTTGTAGAGATAAGATTTAGTATTTCCCGAATCTATTGAGACTGAAACGAATACACTATCGGATGCAGGTTGGTCCAAGGTTTTGTCTAAATCCAATCAAGATATTCGGAGGCAGCTTTGGAGGACCAACTCTTTACGAGAACCCGTTCTACGTTTCTCCAAACCAGGTAGGTATCATCAATTAGATCTACTATTTGCAAACCTTTATCATAAAAGAACTTTCATCAAACAAATTTCAATCGTGTCTGTGTTTAGATTCGAGCGCTGGAGAAAAGAAATAAAGCAGGGAAATTTGCAAAGAAGATCAAGGCGAAGACAAGGAGAAAAATGCATGAGCTCTCAAATCCATTGGAGCCTGATGAGTTTGCAGATATGTGGAAAGATGAGTGATCTGATTTCATGAAACTCAATCAGATTCACATATTTTGTCTTATAGAATGATTTGTGTTCTTAGAATTCAACTGATTCTGTAAGGTTAGCAGAAGAAGAGAAAAAAAACTTTTATTGTTGTTAAGGTATTTACATTAACAGAAGAGAAAGTGCATGAAAGAAGAAACAAGTCCCTAACTAGAATTGGCGAGAGACCAATTAGCTTCACTTCCTCTTCTTGGAATGCTAATGATCTTGGAACAAGCATCAACTTTAAAGTTAGCTCCACATATAACTCCTTCACTATCGATCCTTTGCATTGCCTTCATCTTATTCTTTGGATGCTCAAAACTCATCAAACCACTCTCACTATGAAACATACAACCTGCAAATCGGATTATAAAACTTATTAAATATGTTTTCCCAATTGATATGTATATATATGTATGCTTACCGGTTGGGAAAGGAGCGAATGATTTAGCACAACCTTGTTTAATGATGTTGAGATCATCAGACATAACAACAGACCCATCTGCAGCTATTCCCCAATATAGACTCTCTACTCCATCAGAACCCTGAATACATTTTGAATAAAGATCTCGACTTTCATCTAATGCAAAATAATGTTGAATTATATATATGGTTAATACCAAAGCTGCAAAAACAGAGGAGGTTTGAGTGTCGTAGACGACAAAGGAGAAACTTCCGTCAAGACCTCTGAGAACTTGATCGGCTGGATAAGGACCACGATCACGAAGTGTTCGATATGCTTCAATCACGAACATTGCTTCGTTTGAGGTTTTTCCTGACAATCCGTACTGTTTGTTCAAGTCGTATAGATTGTTCAATGTCCCAAGAAACACACAGTAGATTCCATCGATTCCACAAAACACCCTGCAAAACCAACAATAAATAATGATAAAACAGCATAACTAGTTTGTGATAAAATATTAAAACAGAAATGTGTTTGTTTGTTAACCTTTGACGGTAAGAGTTTTGAGGACGAACGAAAGCAAGAACGGCGGAATCACCGAAGTTCATGGAGAAAGCAGTGTCAGGATGTTGTGAAAGGAACTCCGACAGAGTTTCTCCCGGAAGTTTAGGGCTTTTGCCGGAGATATCTGACGCTGGACTGTTCAGTTCTTCCGGTGGATGGGCAAACGCTTTCTGAAATATGGCCAACATTTTCTTGCTTGACTTTTTGGTTTTGGATATTTGTTAATTTGTTGTTATTATTTCAGACAAGGAGACTAGATTTATAGTTTTTTGTTTTTTTAAAACGAAAAGTTAAAAGAAAATGGACGTGGAGATGACTGTATCTTTAATTAGATAAGAATTGTCTCGCAGATCTCGATGACTTCTTATCCAATTCTCTCTTTTTGGTACATAACGTATAATAATAATAGTTGTTCGTTTAATGGCCAACAAGAATAGAATCCAATGCTTTTTATAAAGGGAGTAGTAATATTTTTTGTTTATTGTAATACTCCTACTAATTTTGGTTGGTAATCATATACTAGAGATCGAATGGCGCGATGGGGTCAAACAGTTTCTAGATTTGTGTATTAATTGTAAGGATCCACTTAAGACGAGAGATCACTTGTTTTCTGTTTTGTGTCATTTGGTAACATGTATCTTTGGATCTTTTGCCTTCAACGTTTACATACAATTGGACTATTCTACTTTGATATCATACCTCAACCGACCTATAATACATTTTTTTTTTGGCTGAAGATTAGATTATATTAACTTAAACATTTTACAAACGGTAAAGCGTTTTGCAAACGCGCATACTTAGCAAGGTTATCAACAAAACCAAAATTACATCGAGGAAGATAAGTAAAAGAAGAGATTGTCAATTGACCCATGGTGAGAATATCTTGAAGTAGTATTGTTGCTGAGCCTTGTCGTAAGTCTGAAGTCCTGGAATGTGAGTTGTAGCGTTGGAGTAAGGACATCAATCTGGCATTGTCATTGAAGAGGTGAATGTTGGTGAAGCCTAGGGTGTTAGATGAACGTATTGATTAAAGGACTCCATATGCTTCTGCCTGAAAGACTGTTTCCATTGGAGGACCTGCACCTGAGCCATATGCTAAGAGGTCAACACCATTCGTGAGTAGCCATGCTATTCCAATACGTTCATGAGCAGTGATCCATGATGCATCTGTGTAGAGAAAGAAGTGGTTAGTACAAGTAGGTAAACAATGGAAGATAATATGGGATACTGAAGGTTTTTCCTTGAAAGTTTGTTTGAAAGAGAGTGGCAAAGAGTGTCATTCTTTGAAATTGGCTATTGCCATATTAATAATATCTGGAATGCGTCGTTTTACGCCATTAAAGAATAAATCATTGCGAAATTTCCAGATTCTCCACAAGATATGGATAGGAAGTTCATGAGGGTGTGAAGAAGGTGCAGAGGGTAACAACAAGCTTTGGAGTGCAGTTGAAAGATTAGAGGATTGGTGAGAAACATTGAAACCACAGAACTCCCAAACTTCTCTGGTGACTCTACATTGGAAGAATAAGTGTTCTATTGATTCATGATCATCACCACAGAGGTAGCAAGTGGTAGTTGGAATCAAGTGCCTCTTTTGCAATTGAACTCCCACAGCCAGACTACTATGTATCAACCTCCACATAAAGTGTCGAAGTTTTGGTTGTACATTTAGTTTCCATATAGCCTTGGAAAGAGATTGTAAAGTTGATGTTGAAACTACAGGTGAAAGACGTTCCTGAATGATACATCTATAACCTGATTTCACATAATAAGATCCAGATGGCCTGTAGTTCCATAGCAGTTGGTCTTTGACTCCAACAGAAGATGGCTTCAGACTGCTTGAGGCTGCACAATCCTGAGGCAGAAGATATTGTGCTGCAGTTGAAGCGTTCCAATCTGAGACAGAAGATGAGAACAAAGAAGAAACTGTTTGATTGAAATCCACAGGAACAGGGGGAAGAGAAGCTGGTGAATATACTGGCTTATGTAACCACTTATCTTGCCAGATTCGAACTGTTTGTCCATCCCCTATTTCCCAATGCGTATGCAATTTGAACAATTGGATTCCTCTATGAATACTCTTCCAGGCATAACTGTGACCAGTCTTATACTCTGAATCCAGAGCTTGTTGCTTAGAGAAATATTTAGCCTTATACACTTTACTGAGTAAAAGATCTGGATGAGTAATGATACGCCATCCTTGTTTAGCTAAAAGAGCAGTGTTAAAAGCCTTTAGATCTTTAAATCCTACACCTCCTTCATCTTTAGGCTTTGTTATCTTCTGCCATGAGACCCAATTAATACCTTTACCTTCATTTGAGGAATGCCACCAGAATTTTCTGATAAGACTGTTTATTTTGGTGAGAAGACTAGTTGGAAGAATGAAGCAGGACATGAGATAAGATGGAATAGCAGTTATGACTGATTTAATCAAAACTTCCCTGCCAGCAAAAGAAAGGAATTGAGTAGTCCAACTTTTAATTTTCCTCTCTACTCTTTGTATAATAAAAGCAAATGTGTCCTGTTTTCTCTTGCCTATTGTTTCAGGTAGTCCTAGATATTGATTTGTACCACCAAATCTTCTGATCTTAGTGAGACGCATGACCATTCTCTGGGCTCCTAGAGGGCAATGTTTGCTGAAAATAACTGATGATTTGAGGAGATTAACACATTGACCAGAGATTGTACCATAGAGAGATAAAGCATCACGTAATGCTCTGCAATCTTGATCAAAAGCTCTTGAAAAAACCAAACAGTCATCAGCAAAAAATAAATGTGAGATGGAAGGACCCCCTTTACTTGCTTTGTAACCTTCCAATTGGTTTCGTCTGACCAAATCATTCAATAGGTAGGAAAGACCTTCTGAGACCATGAGATAGAGAAATGAAGAGATTGGATCTCCCTGCCTTAAACCATGCTTGATATGGCCATAAGGTGTGCCATTAAGTAGAACCGAGTAAGTGAGTGTGGAAATACAAGCATAGATCCATGAACACCATGTGTATGAGAAACCCAACTTATGAAGCATAAACATTAGAAAACTCCAATTAACTCTGTCAAAAGCTTTTGAGATGTCTAGTTTAAAAACCACATATGGAGTTTTCCTCTTCCTTGTTTTCAAAGAATGCAGGAGCTCTTGGGCAATTAAGATGTTATCTGTAATCTTTCTTTCTTGGATAAATGCAGATTGGTTAACAGATATCAGTTGGTTAAGAAAAGGTTTGAGTCTTGTGGCAAGTATTTTAGAAATTAGCTTATAAGCCACATTTGTTAGACTAGTAGGCCTATAGTCTTTTGGGTTAATTGGATTAAGTGATTTAGGGATTAGGCAGATATTAGTATGGTTAATGCCTTGAGGAAGAGTACCTTGTTCAAAGAATTGGTAGATGTAGGCTGAGACTGAGGCTTTAAGGGTGGACCAGTGAGCTTTATAGAAATGCCCTGTAAACCCGTCTGGACCAGGAGCTTTATCACCATTGATTTGTTGAAGAGCTTGTTGAATCTCTTGATCAGTAACCATTCGTGTCAAAGTTGAATTCATCTGATCAGTCACTCGAGGCTGTAAACCAGAAAAAACAGCATAATGCTCAGTACGTGCCTCAGTGGAAGTATTAAACAGGGAATGATAATAAGAAACAAATACTTCCTGTATTTTAACAGGATCATGATGAATGGAGCCATCCACATCCTCAACCATCACTATGCGATTATGAGATCTTCTCTGCTTGACCTTGGAGTGGAAATATGAAGAATTTTTTATCTCCAGCTGATAACCACTCAATTCTGCTGTTTTTCCTGTGGAATAATTCTTCATTGTGGTAGGCTTTGCGTAGATTAATTTTGATATCCTTGATCAGATGATAATCCACTTGAGGTTGTTGATAGGTATTGTGTAGTTGAGATTGGAGGTCTTGAATTTGTCTGTTGGAATTTTGGGGGTTGGTCTTCTTCCACTGAATGAGTCTCTGCTTGCAATGGTCCAAAGCCTTCATAAATTGGTGAGGCAGAAGGTTGAAGCAATGTTGATTCCAGAGGGAGTGAATTTCCTGATGTACTTCTGGTATGTGATTCCATCTAAGATAATAGCGAAATTGAGGTTTGCCTCTCCATTTAATATCAGTAGTATCCAGAAGGATTGGCCTGTGGTCATATGAAGTCCAATTCAGTAAAGAGACATAGGCATTTGGGAAGTTAGAAATCCCGTCAGCTGAAGCCATGGCTCTGTCAATGCGAGTCTTGACAATATGATTATGTCGTTTACCAAACCAAGTGTACTTCCCACCATGATATTTAAGATCTTCCAAACCCAGTGAGGAGACAAATCTTCGAAAGGATGAAAAGGAACATTCAGATCTAAGCTTGCCTCCAAATTTTTCTGAGTTTGAGCAAATATCATTAAAGTCTCCCAAATATAGTGCAGAATTGGAAGTGCTACTTGTTTGTCCAGAGATTGCAATCAAGTGGTTCCATAGAGCATTTCTTTCTGATTTATTAGGTGGACTATAGAGATAGAGAAGCTTAAAATATGACGAACCAGAACGCAACAAGAAAATATTATAAGTTGGAGAAGGTGCAGCAGGGCACTCAATGTGCACATCCTGCTTCCAAAATACTGCAATACCACCTTTTCTACAAACTGGAGAAACTAAATAAGAGCCCGAATAACCTAACTGAGAACAAAGATTCAGAACAAAAGGGTCCTCAGTCATTGTTTTCGATAGGAACATCAAGTCAGGAGCAAAATGTGACTTGATACCAAAAGAGATTGAACTGTCAGGGTGTTCCTAATGCCCTGACAGTTCCAATGCAAAATTTCATTCTGAGAGTGGTGGTTTCGGGATATCCACCCTCCTTTTGATAGTTAAAGGCACAAAACGTTTAGCCTTAATCTGATGACTAGAAGATGCCGTATCTTCAAGAAGATGATCATCTGCCTTTCGCTTACGAGATGCTTCCAGAAGAAGTCTGCCACATGCAGCACAATTACAACCCAAAAGAAGGGAAAGATGAAGAGAAAACAAGATCGGACTTTAGTCGGAAGCTAAGCCGGAAATCACCACATCAGTTAAGCTTTGAAAAAAGTTAATAACAGTATTTTGAGAATCAAATTCTCATTTGAAGCTGTTTCAAGAGATCTTTATCTTTTTTTGTTTTGTGTTTTTCAGTTTTGGGTTTAACAAAGAACACAGCTTTTCCTTTCGCAAACCTATACAGACCTATTGTACCATATATTTTGACATACTTTTTCAAAACGTATAATACATAAACGTATCTTATTTGTATTGGTTCTCCAAACATGTATATGTTGAAAACTGAATTGATTTTTTGGGGTCAAATTTAATTATTAGATAATTGATTTGATATTCACACTGGTTTACATTCAAAACTTGATCTGTATTTTAAAATTTTCTAAAATCATCATCTACCTCTTCAAAATAAAAATTTCGTACTTACAATATAAATATTTTCACTCTCTATCATTTATCTTAAAAAAAATATTTAGAACTTCTTCTCCACATAAAAATCTTCCTCTTTTAAAAGTTTTCTCCCATTAATTTTTTTTAATACTTTCCATTACTACCAAAATTTTCCAACGAACTCATATTAGAGTTTGAATATTTTTTAAAGATGGTGAGTAACGGTGTTCTCTTCTAAGCTAGAGAGAGCAACTACGATAATTGGAATTTTAGAATAACAATTATTCTAAAAACATATAATGTATGGAAGATAGTAAAAAAAAAGCTTCGTTGAACTGGACAATGAAGATAATCTATCTCAAACTCAAAAAATAGTTTGGAACACTCGAAAAAGTTAGATAAGAAGGTTTTTTTTTATCTAATCTATCAAAGATTACATTAAGATATGTTCGAGAAACTCATAGACGTAAAGACAGCGATATGTTTGAGATATGTTTTGGACCTCTTACAAGAATGTAGATCAAGTTGAAGAAATACGTCTTTGAATTTCAATTTTAAGAAGAGAATTTAAATTTGCAAGTACATTCGTGTCATATTATTTTTCAAAAGTTATAATGGTTACTAATAATCTAAAAATATATCGTTAATGATTGCGGCCTTTAACAAAATATTAATAAATGCGGCCACATTTTAATCAATGTCCTTTATTACGTTGGTGAGCAAGAAGTATAGCTCTAGGCTCTAGCTCTAGCTTTTCAAGGTAACAAGTTCAAATCCCATCTTTAGTAATTTGTATTATTTTTATTACTAATAGTTATGATGAACAGACAGCCATAAAACAGTACCTTTCTACAAGAGACTATGGTAGTGAATGGAACTCTAATAGGCGAGACGTATTTGAGAGAAGCGGGGTGGGTGAATCAAATGACACCATTCAATGTAAAAGCACATAAGTGCGTTATTGCTTTTTGTAAAATAAATAATGATATAAAAATAAGTTTACTGTGGCAGGGAAAATTTTATGAGTAAAAGTTGAATAACGCACTTGATTTGTGTAACACACCAATAACGAGCGGGTGAGTACGTGTTTTGTTCTTTGATAAACCTGATTTTTTTTGTAATATCATTTTTTAATATTTAGAAACATAATTATCAAAAAGTAAAAGAATAAATATATGCAATGTTAGGAGTGGACAAAATAACTGATATCCATAAAACTGAATCGAACCCAAATAACATATTGGTTCTGAAACTAAACCAAATTATGAAATTAGATGAATGAATATACAACCGAAACCGAATCCGAACCGAACCAAAAGTTTAGAAACTGAACTAAACTACCATAACTACCATACATTTAATCACTAATTATTTTTTATTTTTTAAATATAATTAAAAACATTATCCCGCATCGCTAATTTTTATTCACCATTCAAACACTATTTCGCACCGCTAATTTTATTAAAACCGCAGTTGTCCTGTACCGCTAATATTTTTTCCCATACCGCACTTAAACGTACCATCCCGCTTATTTTCTTGTTACCATTTGAACCCTATGAGTGTGTAATGTTGGACTAGTACAACCAAGATGTTTATACATACAAACTGTGGCTTCTCGTTCTTTTTATTTATTTCCGGTCTAGTTTATTATTATTAGAGTATATTTTCTAGTCTATTAGTGTTTGTGAACTGGTATAGTATAAACCAGGATTTTATAGATTAGATTTTTGGTTTTGGCTTATGGTTTAGGCCCCTTTGATATGTATATAAACCCCCAATTGTATCTTTGATCAATTTAATGAGAATGAGATTATTTTACTAAAATGGTATCAGAGCAAAATGTCTCTTTCTCTCTCTAATTCTCGTAACAAACTTTTCAACGATCTTTTTCTGTTTTTCTCTTCTATCCGAATCAAGCTTTCTCCATTGATTCTTGAGCTCGGATTGTAGTTCTTCTTCTATTCCTCTGTCAAATCCGGATTTCATTGAAGTTCTTTTTGAATTTTGAGCTGGAAATGACGAAATCTGGAAAGAGGAAGTGCAAATCCAAGTATCGTCGCGATAATGCTTCATCTCCTCAATCGGATGCTCCTAAAATCTTCGATCAATCAAGGTTCTTCAGCTAAAGGTTTTAGAAATGACTTCAATGATTCACAGAGGAGTCGTCCTAAACCGGAAACTGGAAATAACTCCAATACTATTTTCCGTGAACCTGAAGATGTTCCTAGTCGCACCAAACTTTTCCGATCAGCTCCTTCAGGATTCTCCGATCATTTTTAGGTATCAAACTCTCCAGATAACATTCATTCTCCTAATCACTTGCATAGCTCCGATCATCCAGGACTAGTTCTTACTGCTGATGTCTTAGATGGAACAAACTATAGTGTTTGGGGTGATAGCTATGTCAATCAGTCTAGAAGCAAAGAATAAGCTAGGATTTCTTGATGGATCTATTAAACAACCAAATGAGAATGATCCTTATTTCAAAATCTGGTGCCGTTGTAATAGTATGTTGAAATCTTGGTTATTGAATAGCGTTTCTAAGAAGATATATCTGAGCATTCTTTACTCGAAGCATGCTTCTGAGATCTGGAAGGATTTACATACTCGTTTTCATAAATCAAACCTACCACGACTCTATAAGATGCGTCATCAAATACATTCTTCCAGACAAGGGAATCTGGATATATCTTCTTATCACACTCAATTGCAAACTCTCTGGGAAGAGTTAACAAGTATTCAAGTCTTGGTTGTTAATGTTGGAGATCTAATGGCTGAAAAGGAAACAAATCGAGTTATTGATTTTCTTATGGGTTTGAATGACAGTTATGAGAACATTCGTAGTAGAATACTCATGAAGAAGACATTACCAACAATCTATGAGGTTTACAATCTGTTAGATAAGGAGGATAGTCAACGTTCTAACTCCTTAGTGGATGATTTGAATCTTTCTGCTTTTCAAATTCAACAGAAGGTGCCTTTCAATGGTTCTGCTTCTTCATCTGTTTCCAAGCCTCCTTTTCAGAAGAAAGAAAGACCAGTTTGTACATACTGTAGGCGTGTTGGTCATATTGTGGATAAATGTTATAAAAAGCATGGCTATCCAACAGGTTATGGCAACAAACAAAAGCCTAATAAGTCTTTAGCTCAGATAAATGCAGTAAGTACTGAAGGTCAGGAAGGTTTTCATGTTGCAGAGGATTTATCTACTGACCAGATTCAGCAGCTGGTTTCCTTTATAAGCAAGAAGCTTCAACCTCCAAGCACTCCTTCCACTCCAGAGGTTCACTCTGTCTTAGTTTTCCAATCTAATTCTTTTTCAACCAATGGCCCAATTCCTGGTATTTCTGTCCCCTCTATCCTTTGTTCTTTTTCAGGAATTGATAGGCCTTATGTCTGTTCCATTGATAGCACATCTTCTGCTATCAATGATTGGGTTATTGACATAGGAGCAACTAACCATATCTCCCATGATAAACATACTTTTACATCCTATAAATCACTTCCCAATACTACTGTAACCTTACCAAATGGAATTCATGTGAGCATTATTGGGATATGATCAATACAACTGGGTAGATTAGTCTTAGATGATGTTCTTTATATACATCAATTTAAGTTCAGTCTCTTAAGTATCAGTTCTTTGACAACGACTCTCAAATGTCGTTTTTGGTTTGATGATCTATTTGTGGTATCCAGGATCCTTGCCCGGGCGTCTCATCCCTAAGACTTGCTTGCTCTGTATGGAGTGCCCTGTGGTTCCTCG
>OVBE01010115.1:401-13422 GCA_900406425.1 Iberis pinnata
AGACTTCACCAGAAACGTTGGAACTAAGACTGCGGAATTGAATTGTTGTGTTGCATATCTGCCTCGGATCGATCCAGGTTCGTTGCAGGACTCCCTGGGATCGATCCAGGTTGGTTGCAGGATCGATCTCAGGTGAGCTGAGATCGATCTGTGCTGTATCGAGATCGATCCCAAGACTGCTGAGTGGGATCGATCTTGGTTNGATCCTGCACTAAGTTGGGATCGATCCTGCAGCTGCTTGGAGGTAAGTTCAGTCCATCCCATAGTTGAGTGCTGAGTGCTAAGTCCATTCGAACGCCAAGTGCTGTTTTTCCAGAATTTCTCAAATCCTTCCCAAAAATACCTGAAAGTCCTGAAAAACCTCCAAAATGCGTGCATATGCAAATTCTAATGTAAAAGTCCTAAAAACACTAAAGTTAGTGAAATCAACTATATATATGATGTATGCACGCTTTTAGACCTCATAATCGATGCTATTTGATAAGTAAAAACCGTGAAAATTCAGAGTCATCAAAGACATCAAATTTCTTGAACGAGAACACTCTCGGGCAAGACGGTTGAACTTACAAATGGCAGACATCGCTGACAGAGACAACTAGACACCATAGGTGCTGGTGACAGCCCCAACACTCACACCATCAGATATGGAATCAATCCACCTGCAGTTCAGAACAACAAATTTGAGATTAAGCATAGTCTCATCACAATGGTACAGAGCAAAAACTTCCATGGACTACCTATGGAAGATCCACTTGATAACCTCGACGAGTTTGATCGGTTCTGCAGCCTTACAAAGATAAATTGTGTGAATTAAGATGCTTTCAAACTACGCCTCTTTCCTCTCTATTTTGGGGAGAAGGGTAACCAATGGGAGAAATCACTTCCCAGGAACTCCATCACAACCTGGGATGCCTGCAAGAAGGAATTCCTTGCAAAGTTCTTCTCAACTTCAAGAACAACACGCTTGAGGAATGACATTTCAGGGTTTGCACAGAAGAATGCTGAAACCTTCTCTGAAGCATGGGAGCGCTTCGAGAACTACACCATGCAATGCCTCCATCACAGTTTCAACAAAGCTTCCCTACTCAGCACCCTCTACAGAGGTGTCTTGCCTAAGATTAGAACGTTGCTAGATACATCGAGCCATGGAAACTTCCTCAACAAAATTCTGGATGAAGGATGGGAGTTGGTAGAGAACCTAGCCCAATCTGATGGGATTTACAGTGAGGACTATGACATAACACCCCGAGGTGGTTCTACTTCTGATGATAACACCAAGAAGGAGATCAAGGCACTGAATGAACAGTTGGACAGATTACTCCTAGGTCAACAACATGAAGTTCACTTCATCTCTGATGAAGAACAACTTCAGATTCAAGCTGCCGAAGCTCAACATCAAGAAGAAATGTGCTATGTACAGAATAAAGGGGGTTACAACCCTGGTTTCTCTTACAGAGGCAACAACGTTGCTAACCCACAAGACCAAGTGTACCCACCTCAACAACAGAAGATCTTTCAACCTTTCAACAACTACAACCAGAACAGAGGTTACTTCCCAAAGCAGCAACAACAACATGGTTGTCAAACAACCACAGCAACAACCTACTGGTGTACCTCCTGGTTTCTCATCTAACTAACCTCCTGCTCAACCCTTCAACATTGAAGCTATGTTACAACAACTTCTTCAAGGTCAAGCTACTTATGCAATGGAGACATCTAAGAACTTTCATGAAATCCAACACAAGATGGATACATCCTTCGGTGCAATCTACTCCAATATCGAAACTCTCAACTCTAGGGTCACCACTCTTGAAGGAAAAACCGCATCAAATTCAACTTCTACGAACAGTCACCTCCCAGGAAAATATGTGCAAAACCCAAAGGAATATGCTAACATCAATGTCATCTATCTCTAGCAGACGACTTCTATTCCTCCTCTAACTTACCCTCTTATATACACTGAGGACAGTGCAGTTCTAGTTGGGGGGGGGGGGGGGGGTTTAAAAGAGGTTGAAGANGTTGAAGAAGATGAACCTACAATAATTGATTCACAGAAGCCATTGCAATCTCCACTAGAAGTGATCACCAAAGTACCTCCTGCTGAATAACCATCTATAACACAACAGAAGGATGCACCCTTCATTCCACCACCATATGTTCCCAGGTTACCTTTCCCTTCTAGATTCAAGAAGGAGATCATGGAAAAATACCCAGAGGTTTTTGCGAAACCCATGAAGGAAGAGGTAGCTCGAGAAGTGCTGGAACCACCTGAAGAATGCAATTCCTTGATCTAGACAAAGCAAGAAGATCCTGGTTCGTTCACATTACCTTGCTGACTAGGAACCTTGACTTTTAATGAATGCCTTTGCAACTTGGGAGCTTCTGTCAACCTTATGCCCATGTCCACTGCTCAGAAGCTAGGATTGGATGAGTTTAAGACTTCGAACATTACTTTGTTGATGGCAGACAAATCGGTTAGGCATCTTGTTGGTATTTTAGAGAGCTTACCTATTAAGATCAAAGACGCACCAATACTCACAGACTTTGTGGTATTGAAGATGGATGAAGAGCCCAAGGATCCATTGATCTTTGGAAGACCATTCCTAGCAACAGTTGGAGTTGTTATCAACATCAAGAAAGGTCACATAAAGCTACACTTAGGAAGAGGACCAAAAATGATTTTCAACATCATGACTAAAACCAAGGATCTCACTGCTCAAAGTCAGATATTCTTTGTGAAGGAACTGAATGAAGACAATCTGAAGAATGGGTACTCAAGCATTGAAGCAGTTGAAGCAGTGGAAGATGGATTGGGAAAGGAACCAACAAGGTCTGAAATGCACAATGAAGTCTTAAAACCTGTTAAAGAACCAGAAAAAGGAGTTCCAGAGGAGTTAAAAGAAATTAGGACATTGGAAATGTCAAGAGGTGAAGACAACCTGAAAGATCCGGGAAAAGAAAATCCCAAGTTCAAACCTCAACTTGAACGTGTGCCACCTCAGAAGCCACCTTCGAACATTCCAAGTTTTGAAAAATACTTGGAGCCTCATACCCGAAGTTTGGATATCAAGAATGGAGACCAAGTCTTCTTACTCAACAAAAAGTTCAAGTATTATCTAGGGAATGTAGATCCACTGTGTTCTAAGAGCTTCGTGATCAAATAAGTAATTTCGGAGGAAGACATCATACTTGCTGTAGAAGTTGATGAAAAACCGAAGCTGAACTCCAAGGTTGATAAGAACTATGACAAGGCAGCTTTCTCTGAAAAGACCTCGGTTCTCTTCAGAGAACTGTCTCAGGGTCATTAATCCTAAAAACAGGAAGTCATGCTTAGTGACTTAAAACAAGCTCACTTGGGAGGAAGTCCCATGTCTATCTTTGTATATATTTCAATTTCAATGCTTTTTAAATTTCAGTACTTGGCTTAATGCAATTTAGTGTTCAATTGGTTTTGGTGTTTTAGGTACTTACCGGATGAGTTTCGGGAATTTTGAAAAAAGGGAAAAGAAATGAGATATGGATGAGATGTGTTTCAACACATTAAGCCTGAGCCATGCTAGGCAGCGACCGATGCACACTCATCAAGGGATCGATCCAAGTTTTTGACATTGGATCGATCATGATCGATCCAAGAAGTGACTATGATCGATCCAAAACATGACCGTGATCGATCCACTTTCTGCTCTAACAGCAACAACACTTGATCAATCCACTTCGCCTGGGTCGATGCGTTTTCTATGATATGATTGATCAATGCTTGCTTAGTATCGATCCACCTATAACACATGATCGATCCTAAATTTGGTCATGATCAATCCGAAGCATGTTCGGGATTGATCCAATATTCAACAATGATCGATCCACACCTTAACACCAAGATCGATCCATGCGTTCAAACCGTCATGAAACCGTTCTATGAAGTCGTGATTGAACTGAGCAAAGCACATTCGAACCACAAGCAGTGTTGTTAATTTCGAACAAAGCTTCTCTCACTCATGGACAAAGGATCACTTCCATTGCCCACTTGCCCACTGACTTCCTTTACCCCATGGACAAAAGATCACCTCCATCACTTCTCTTACACACCCACACCCCCATCACACCAATGTCTACTCTTTAATCCTCCTCCACATGCACCATCTTTACTCCTCCACCACAAACTTCCACTCACCACCACCTCTTCAAAATAACACATAAAGGCTATATTAAGGGAGTATCTCTCACTCTTTCTCTCCTTTACTTCACAAACCATCCTCTCTCAACAAATTTCTCTCTAAGGCATTTCAACTAAAAGCATTGCTCTAACAAGGATTTTTCAACAAGCTACAATCACTTGCAAAATTCGTTTTCACTACTTAAGCCTTTTCGATCTTCATCTTTAAAAATTTCCTATTCGGGTTCAACATAATTTTTGCAAAAATCGGTTTCGTTCTTTCATAAGCAAAAACGTTTCTATTAACCCGATTTTAGATTTCAAAATTTGTTTGAACTAGGGGTATTGAGGTAGCACGTGAAGCATGAATTTAACTTGATACTTGTTTAAGTGAATCGCATGCCCAAAACGTTTTGAGAATCCATGTTTAGCACTTGTTGAACTCTTTAAGCGCTTTGAACAATGCTCACACACCTTCGGCTCTATATTGTCTTTCCAGGATTAAGGATGTCTCAACCGTCACGAGAAAGAATCCTAAGAAGGCAAAGAAGAGAGCGATAAATCTCGAGATGGAGAGAAGAGGACCCGATGATTTCTCCAGAATCTTCACCAAGAGCCCCAATTCTCTCAAGCAGGCAACGTCGTGGACGTGAGATTGCTGAGCTGTTGCAGCAAACAAGAAAATAAAGAAAGATTGAAGAACAACACGTTCTTCTTATTGCACAAGCAGATCAAGAAGGAGAGAACAGTGGATCCGCCAGCCTCCAAACCATTCAACAACATCAAGAAATTCAACGAACTCATGAAGTTTAGCAACAACAAGAACTCTAGCAGCAACAACAAGAAGCACCGGATGTATACCAGGGATACTATGACATGAAGAATGAGTACCTCCTTCAAGAATCCTTCATACCCTTTTTGAGGTCCATCCAAATTCCACCTTCACTGTATGATCTGCTTGTTGTGCTTTGGCTCCTGTATGCTATGTCTGCTTGTTGCTTCTGCTTGATCTTTATGTTTAAAATGTTTTTAATGCTTTTTCCCTCTCTTGTCCTTCCTTGAGTCCAATCCAAAATTTGGATTACATAGAGACTGTGTAATTCAGGTTTGGGGAGGATTCGAAGGACCTGCTATTTAATGAAATTTCCTTGTTTGTTCCTTTGTCTCCACTTTGCAATGCATTTACATAGCATCTATTAGCATCTGAAAAAAATAAAAATTTGAATTTTTTTCGAAAATTCTTCTTCAAAAAACAGAGTGTCATTTACAGTTCATTTAGTTGCATATAGGATGTTGCACATGCATAGGGAACTAGGAAGATGATAACCTTGTAAGTATGTTGTTTTCTCATAAAGTGTTAGTGCCCTGGTTGTTAGTTGTCTAATGCATCATGAAATTTTCTAAAGTAAAACTGCACCTTGCTTGGAGTGTGAATTTGCATGATCATTTGTCTCATGAAGCATGTTGTGATTTGAAGTTTGTTCATATCTATTAGAACTTGAATTTGAATGCTTAATTTTCATGTTTTTGTGTTGAATATGAACTCATGGATATCATATACATATTTGGGTTACATTCTACCTTTTACCACTCTTGTTAGCCCAAGTAGAATCCCCACCTTTGAACCTTACCTTCTTTCAAACTCTGAATTTACTACTGAGTGGCAGGAATTTTATGGAATGAGCTTGGTAGAATGTGTTAGGTTCGAACTGACAGGAATAGGGTCTCATGTAGTTCTAGTCCATGCTTTTTGGACTAGATAGGACTAGGTAGGATTCGATTTTTAAAGTTGGTTTGTGTGAAAGAAAATGAAAGGGCGTTGGTAGTTGGTAAAATTGGAAGTGTTAAGAAAGAACCTTAAGAGATGAGATGAAAAAGAAACTGAACATACTAGTAGAAAGTTTGGGGGAACAATGGTATGCAAAAGATATATGGCTAGTGCAAAGTTAGAAAAGATATGTGACCATGAATTCAAAAGGGTAAAAACCCAAAAGATAGTGCAAGTGAAAAGGTCAAGAGCCATTAAATGTTTAAGTAAATAAGTTCCTGAAACAACTAGCAGCATCTAAGAAAAAAGTCTCTCCTAAGGGTAACAAAGAAAAGATGAAAAATGGGAATGTGAATGGGTATGATCACTTTGAGTTTCAAAAGGTTAGAATTAGGACGCATCACTGGGTAGAATTAGGAAACTTATGTTTCATTAGCATTGGGTAGATGAGGTTCTATTTCTGTATGCATCTAAGTGTTCTTACCTTTAGCCTTCTCCTAAAGCTTATTCCCTTTTTGAGAGAACCCTTGTTCTGAATTACTAACTAGTGCATGAAGGGGTCATCTTTACCCCTTAACCTGTCCTTGACCAAAAGAGTTCTTTGAAGGCACATGACTTGATCCACGGTTCCTACTTAATGAATGTTGAAGGAACAAACGAATTTGAACGCATTGTGGAAGTTGGAATTGGTCCGTGATGAATTGTGATGACCATAGCTAAAGTTTTAAACTAGTAACTAGGACATTAATATTACCTGTGTTTGCAACATGTTTTGGTTATGAGTTCCCACTTTCAAACCTTAGTCCCAAACTTCTGAATTACTTGCTTGAGGGCAAGAAAGGATTTAGTTTGAGGGAGTAGATGACTCTGAATTTTCATGGTTTTTACATATCATTTAGCATCAATTCTGAGGTCTTTAGGCATGCATACATCACATTTATAATTGATTTTAGTAAGTTTTTGATTTTTAGGACTTTTTCATTAGAATTTGCATATGCACGCATTTTGGAGATTTTTCAGGACTTTCAGGAATTTTCGGGAAGGATTTGTGAGATTTCAGAAAAGCAGCACTTAACATGGAATGAAGAAGCACTTAGCGTAAAATGGACTGGCACTAATCTGGATCGACCGCAGCACTTACAAGGATCGATCTCAGCTCTCTCCTGCATCGATCCCGCAGCACCTATCTGGATTGGTCCCAGCACCTATCTGGATTGATCCTGCACCACTCCTGGATCGATCCCAAGCAGCTTCTGGATCGATCCCAACTGCAACATCTGGATCGATCCCAACTCACTTCTGGATCGATCCAGATTGGTCTCAGGACACGTCCAGATCGATCCCGCACCAAGCTTTTGGATCGATCTCGCGCTCAAACCAGATCGATCTTACTCAAGCCACAAACAAGCTGGATTGAACTCAAGCTTAACTTCTATATAGATCCCATTCAAGCGTCCCCAACTCACATCGATCCCGCACTTTCCAACTCGAAGTTAAACAAGCTCCAACCCGACCAACTCAATTCTTAAGTGGACCTGACCCAAGATTCGAGCCAATCATTAGCTTTTGTCTTTAGTGAGATTTAGGGTTTTTTCTAAACACTATAAAAGCCCTAATTCTCCTCCTTTGCAAAAGCCTAGTTTTTCTTTCCTTTTTAGGTTTTGTCTTAGATTTTTCATTCTCTTTGTTGTTCTTCATGTTCTAGGTGTAAAAATCAGATTTCTTTTAAGTTTCAAGTTAATCTTCTGTTTTTCCTTTACTTTCCTGCTTAGCTTTAGGTTGTTTCATATCTGGTGCATAATGATTGACTTTTAAGCTTCTAATCTTCTGTTTTAAGTTTGTTCTTCATCTTTGTTTTTACTGTTTCATTGTTGTTCTTAGTTTCTGGGTTTGAGTTCTTGCTGTTCTTGCTGGTCTTCATATGTTTAACCATAGATCCGCATGTTTAGCTTTGAAGTCATGATTTATGTTTTCTCTGTTTTTACTTCAATGAGTAGTGAGTAGTTCCTGAAGTTCCTCAGGATGGGGTAGACTGATGTCCTGAACTTACCTTAGCACTTAAGCTTGTTTGTTATAAATCCCTTCTGTTTCACCTACACGTAATGCTGATTGTATTTCTTCCTGACCCGTTGAAAACCCGCCTTTAGGCTCTTCAACACTTAACCATGATTCATTGAGGATTTCCGAAACTAGGTGATTTCAGAGATTAGCTAATCTTTACCTGACCCTTAGATGCTTTAAAGCCTAAGAGGTTAGAGTTTTAGGAGGCTTTTTGGCTTTGGTAGGTTGATTCTTCATGTCTGTTTAGTAGTGTATCGTTAACGGAAGTTAGGTCTGGTGATTGCTTTGCTTGATTCCATTTATCAAGAGACTGGACTTGGTTGCAAATAAACCTATCGTCTAGGGATAGCTTACATGATTGTTTGAGGTATGTTAGGTGCTTAGATAGATTGGGACGGATCTCTGATTGATTATCCTTAGTCCTCAGGAGCTGCTTCACATTTGTTTACATCTTTCACTCTCTCTACTTTTACTTTGTTTTTGCATCTTAGTCTTTTATGCTTCTTTTTCTGTTAATGCACTTTACTTCTAGCATGTTCACTGCACTTAGGACCTGTTAGTGAAACACCCTTTTTACTGTTAGCTTGATTTTGAAGCATCCACTGCATCTTGATTGTTAGTGCACTCCCATTTGGATTGATAACCCATCTATACTACAATGATGGGGAATTGATACCCTTTAGGTCCGAGAAATCCTACTATCATGAACCTGGTCCAAGATCCGAGCCAATGATTAGTTTTTGTCTTTAGTGCGATTTAGGGCTTTTCTCTGAACACTATAAAAGCCCTAATTCACCTCCTTTTGCACAACTCTTGTTTTTCTTTCCTTTTTAGGTTTTGTCTTAGATTTTCATTTTCCTTTGTTTTTCTTCATGTTCTAAGGTGTAAAACCCAGAATCTTCTAAGTGTATGCTAAACTTGTGTTTTTCCTTTACTTTTCTGCTTAGCTTTAGGTTGTTGTTTACTTGGTGCATGTTGATCTTTCATTTTCTTTTTTTAATCTTGAGTTGTAAGCTTTAATCAATTTCAGGTTTAGTTACTGTTCTATTACTGTTCTTGCTTTTCAGGGTTTGAGTTCTTGCTGTTTAACCTTAGATCTGCATGTTTAGATTTGAAGTTATGATTTCTGTTTTCACTGTTTTTACTTACATGAGTAGTGAGTAGTTCTTGAAGTTCCTGTGGATGGGGTAGACTAGGGTTGATGTCCTGATCTCACCTTAGGCACCTAAGCTTGTGTGAAAACTTACATCCCTTCTGTTTCTTTGTGCTTAATGCTGGTTTCTTTCACGCCAATCGAAATATGATCTTGGACATTCCAGCGCCCGAAAGCGTTTTATGGAATGTCTGATCATGGTGATTTCAGAGATTAGTATATCCTTACGCAATGCCCTAGATGCTTAGGATATGCATCTCAGCCTAGGGGGTTGGATGACTAGGGGGGTTTTGGCTTTGGTAGGTTGATGCTTAATGCCTTCTAGGTAGTGTACCGTTCACGGGAGTTAGGTCTGGTGATTGCTTAGGTAGATTCCATTTATCAAGGGATTAGACTTGGTTACTTATGAACCTATCGTCTAGGGATATCTTACTGATTGTTTGAGGTATGTTAGGTGCTTAGGTAAATTGGGACGGATCTCTGGTTGATTACCGTTAGTCCACAGGAACTGCTTCACATTTGTTTACATCTTTCACTCTGTTTCTGCATCGTAGTCTTTTATGCTTCTTTTTCTGTTTATGCTCTTTACTTCCAGCATGTCTCACTACACTTAGGATTTGTTAGCAAACCACACCCCTTTTACTGTTTAGCTTGACTTTGAAGTATCCATTGCAATTCAGATTGTTAGTACTCACCTTATTGGATTGATAACCCATTTATACTACAATGATGGGGAATTGATACCCTTAGGACCTAAAAAATCCTACTATAAATTTGGTGTCGTTGCCATTTGGGTGTTGTTACTATATTCTGGATTTTGGATCTTTTGAGATCAAGCTTATTTTACTTCTTAACTTACATGTTTACCTTTGTTTGCTTTGTTTTCACGTACCTGTTTAGCAGTTTCACCAACACTCATACCATCAGACATGGAATCAATCCACCTATAGTTCAGAACAAAAACTTTGATATCAAGCATAGTATCATTGCAATGGTGCAGAGCCACAAGTTTCACGGTCTACCAATGGAAGATCCACTCGATCACCTCGACGAGTTTGATCAGTTCTGCAGCCTCACAAAGATAAATGGTATGAGCGAAGATGCTTTCAAACTACGCCTCTTCCCTTTCTCTTTGGGGGACAAGGCACACCAATGGGAGAAGTCACTTCCCAAGAACTCCATCACAACCTGGGATGCTTGCAAGAAGGCATTCCTTGCAAAGTTCTTCTCAACTTCCAGAACAATACGTCTGAGGAATGACATTTCAGGCTTTGCACAGAAGAATGTTGAAACCTTCTCTGAAGCATGAGAGCGCTTCAAGAACTACACAATGCAATGTCCCCATCATTGTTTCAACAAAGCTTCCCTACTCAGCACCCTCTACAGAGGTGCTTTACCGAAGATTCGGATGTTTCTAGACACAGCGAGCAAAGGGAACGCCCTCAAAAAAAGTGATGATGAAGGATGGGAAATAGTAGAGAACCTCACCCAATCTGATGGGATTTAAAATGAGGACTATGACAGAACACCTCCAGTAGATATACTTCTGATGATAGCACCAAGAAGGAGATCAAAGCATTGAACGAGAATTTGGATAGGTTACTCCTGGGTCAACAACATCAGGTTCACTTCATCTCTGATAAAGAACAACTTCAAATTCAAGCTGCCGAAGCTCTACAACAAGAAGAAATGTGCTATGTCCAGAACCAAGGAGGTTACAACAAAGGGTACTTCAATTACTCCAACAAAGGGTACATTGCCAACCTACAAGACCAACTGTACCCAGCACTACCTTAGAAGGATCTTCAACCCTTCATCGACTATGCGCAAAAATGTGGTTTCTTTATAATCTACACAACCAAGGGCTCATTCTCTTCAACAGCCGGTCTCTGTTTCTCCTACTACACTACCTCATGCTGCATCTTGAACTATTGAAGCAATGCTTCAACAACTTCTACATGGTCAAGCCACTAGTATTATGGAAGCATCAAAAAAGTTTGGTGACCTTCACACTCGATTGGACTCTTCTTTTTGACGCCTATGCCAAGATTGAAGGACTGACCTCCAGAGTCACTTCGCTCGAAAGCAAGAATGCCTCCATCTCTACTTCTTCATATGGTAAACTACATTGCGTGTTGACTTCACAACCCCACGATGTTCGTATGTGAAAGCAATTACTCTATGCAATGGGAAGGCATTACCACCACGACAGAATGCTCTTATCACCGCGGACAGTGTTGATCAAGTTGGGGGGGGGATCGTGTTTGAATGAAGCTGAAGAAGAAGAACCTGCAATAACTGATTCACATTAGCCATTGCAACATCCACTAGAAGTGATCACCAAACCACCTCTTGCTGAACAACCATTTGCAACACAACAGAAGGATACACCCTTCATTCCACCAACATATGTTCCAAGGTTGCCTTTCCCTTCTAGATTCAAGAAAGAAATCATGGCAAAGTACAAAAGCGTTTTTGAGAAATATATGAAAGACACTGAAATCGAATTGCCTCTTCTTGACGCAATCACTTTGATGCCTCCATACAAGAAGTTCCTAAAGGACACTATCACCAAGAGAGGAAAGAAGATTCAGGGAATCATAGTTCTAAGTGAAAAATGCAGTGCGATCATCACAAGGACCTTGATGACTCTGAATTTTCACGGTTTTTACTTATCAATTAACATCGATTATGAGGTCTAAAAGCGTGCATACATCACATTTATGGTTGATTTCACTAACTTTAGTTTGCATTAGAATTTTCATATGCACGCATTTTGGAGGTTTTTCAGGATTTTCAGGTATTTTTGGGAAGGATTTGAGAAACTTCGGAAAAACAGCACTTAACGTTGGAATGGACTTGGCACTCAGCACTCAACTGTGGAATAGACTGAACTTACCTCCAAGCAGCTGCAGGATCGATCCCAACTCAATGCAGGATCGATCCCAGGTAACTCTGCAGCGAAACGAGATCGATCCCACTCAGCAGTCTCGGGATCGATATCAACTCAGTGTAGATCGATCTCAGCTCACTCGAGATCGATCCTGCAACAAACATGGATTGATCCCAGGCAGTCCTGCAACGAACCTGGATCGATCTCAGGCAGCTCTGCAACGAAACAATTCGATTACGCAGTCATGTTTCCAACGTTTCTGGTGAAGTCTCAAACAAAGCCAAGGAAGTGCACAAAGACAAAACAAGACTAAGAAGAAGGCTCATGAGATCGATCTCACTTGTGTCGGGATCGATCTCAGGTATTCAACGCTGGGATCGATCCCAACCTTAGTAGAAGTTTGGACGCAACGAAGCTGGATCGATCCCAAGCATGCACCCCTTAGTCCAAATCGATCATGTACTCAACCACTCGAAGGCAAACACGCTCCGACCCGACTAACTCAAATCCGGATACCACCTGAAGCAAGGCCCAAGATCCAAGACAATGATTAGCATTTTTTCTGCAGTGCGAATTAGGGTTTTTCTCTGAACACTATAAAAGCCCTAATTCGCCTCCNTAAGTTAGTCTATTGTTTTTCTTTCATTTCCTTGCCTAGCTTTAGGTTGCTCTTTAGTTTTTGCATCTTGATTTTCCTTTTAAGTTTTAAGCTTCTGTCTTAAGTTTGCATTTTCATTTCTATTCTTCATTTTTGGGTTTTTATTCTTATTGTTTTTCCTTAGATCTTCATGTTTAAGTTTGTATTTTTGTTTCCTGTTTCTTCTGCTTCTACTCCCATGAGTAGTGAGTACTCACCAAGTTGCTGAGGATGGGGGTAGACAAGGGTTGATTTTCTGGGTTTTCTTAGGTACCTAAGTTGTTTGTTGTTAGATCCCTTCTGGACCTTCTCAGCTTAATGCTGACTGCACTCTTACACGACAGGGATGGAGGCCC
>OVBE01010116.1:0-15326 GCA_900406425.1 Iberis pinnata
TAATAGAGAACATTTCAGAGTTTTTAATCTTTGCAGCTCGTAGTCCCCATTTACATCTTTCTTTAGGACATTTTAACACTAATCTCTCTTTATATGATTTGACCAGCTTAAACCCAAAACTTTTCTTACATGCGACTCTATCCACCATTTCCTGCACTGCCTTTCTACTAACGAACTCTTGCTGTATTTTCAAACCAAGAACATCTTCCCATTCCTCCATAAACTGAATTGGTTCCACAATAGGTGGTATATCTACAAGTCTATCACGTATTTCTGTGTCTTGCGTATCAGTATCCACATTGCCATAAATATTTTCATCCACATTTACTCCTTCACCGACATTTTCTACCATCTCCTCAATCGCCACTATCTCCCCCACGCAATGTTTATCAACTTTGTTGTTACCACCATATAAAATTATGGCTTGCTCTTCATCTACGATTTCATCATCATTCGAATGCAACACCTCATAATTCATACCTACAGAACTTCATTTCCCCGCCCTTGAAAGTTGCTCTGAAAGTTCTGAAATTTTAATGACTTCCACAAACAAAATGCACATGCGGTTCTCTTTATCAATGAACCATAGATAACCACAAAGGTCCTCATCATCAGAAATCGAGAATTTTTCTTCACTCCTAACCAACAGTGGAATGTAACTCAATTTCAATTTGTCATTACTTTCATCTAGCCCGAGCTTTTTGCAGATATGTGCTTCTACCATTGAAAGACTTATCTCCTCTATTTCATTTTTCCAAACTAAACAATACATTTTATCTTCGCATCTGAAGTGTATGATGACATTGTTGCTCATTATATCCTGAAAAAACCATTGAATAACATCCATTATGCATAGATAAATCATCACAACCAAATTAATTCGTATGAAAAAACTATTAAAATTCTGCCATTATTACTAGTTATACCACAATTATCAGTAATACTAGTTTCCTTAGTTGCCCTATCTTACCACTATCAATTTTCATATCTTCATGCTATACAAATCGAACAATGCAACTATTCTCCTACTCAATTAAAGTCATTATGAACTCCAAGACCTAGGTGCGAGTTAAATCCATTCAAATTATGTTTCCCAGCTCATTCAAGAGCTATCCCATCTCGAGTTAAAATACCCGTTTTGAAGGTAGAAGAGTAGCTTTCGATTGGACCTTAATCAGCGGCGGAGATCGAACCGGAGTAGCTTTCTATTGGTAGAGGAGAGACAGACAAGGTCGACAACTCAGAGAAGGAGGTCACGCTCGTTTCTCTCCGTCACCTTTAAAACGCAACAATGGAAACCGCAAACTCATTCTCAAACCGCAACTACAACGATACAAACGCTTTTGTTTTTCATTTTTTATTTATTTATTTTTCTTTTTCGTTGAGGTTAATATTGTAATTGCAGGTGATTTAATGAATGTTAGGGATATACAGATTTCTTTGGGATATAAGTGAATTAGTTTGGTTCAAAAAAGATAATTGGGAAGATGTCTCGTTACAAACAATTCTACATTGAGCTTAGTGAAATATGTCAAAAGAGTGATGATTCCTTTCCTTATGATGCCACAACATCTAAATTACTAAGGCTGCTTGGATTTGAAGGAGGAAAGTGTTTAGATGTGAGCTTATATGACTTGGTTTTGGTGCATATTAGTGTTGATGATGGGAAACACACGGGTATTATAGCACAAGTACATGTAAAGCGACATTTCTAGAAGAAAGAGAAGGAAATCGCTCCTTGAGTGAAACAACAAGATAACGATGTTAACAAGGTAAGTACACGGATGAGTTGTATTGCGATTTGACCCTCAGCTTACAGTTTGACTTACATTTAACACACATAACGGTTTAATTTGTTTATTTAATCGGACTCGCGATTTTTTTTTTTTCAGAAAACTCTTCTTTTATTTATGTTCACTCTTTGTTCGTTGCACTTTCATTCACTAATACCACCTTATAATTTCTATAATGAACGGTATCACTTTCTTCCTACAAAATCCTTCACTCGTGGGTGTATACACGTGTGTGTCGGAGTGAGGCAGAGCTTGAACTACTTACTAGTTAGCATCCTTTTAATATGAAATTTCTTTATCAAAATCCTTATAATATGAGAATGTTTATTAGTGAGACAAAGTAAATAATTGAATGAATAAAATGTAAATAATTGAATGAATAAAAAGTTAAAAATACACAGTTGCATAAACTGAAATTTTATTTTCTTTTGACGAATTATAAGAAGTACTTGATACGGTATATCAATACTTTCTAAAACATAAGGTTTTACGATGGACATCACCAGTGAACATATACATTCTAGACACTAGACGAGTCTACCTAAAACATATTCAAACATCTCATAAATCTGACAACTTTACTTTGCATATTGACTGTACATATATTTTTGCGAATCAAACCTAATATATAAACATTTAATCACTGAGCAATAGACCAAGAAATTTCATACGCTGTGGCCTTAATTCGAATTATTGACGTACGTGTTTAATCAAATTTCCCCACATCCTAATTTAAAGATCATGTTTTCTAAACGTATACTACATGTATTGAGACGTCTAAATAGAATATTATTAGTCTATATTTGTATGTTATTTATACTTTTGGTTTTACAAATTACAAATTAACCACGTGGATATCACATTCACATGCATGGTAAACAGATAAGATCATTTTATAACATATTGTATATATGCTTACACGATTAACTAGCATAATTTTTGGGGGAAAATGGCGATTAGTACCTCTACACCTCTAATGGTTATTTTTTCGTGAACTCAGTTTTTAAACTTATTAAACAATACCTATATTTTTTAATTCTTTGATATATTATTCTTGTATCTAAAAAATAGCTTTCAGGTGTCTGGTACCGACACGTTGGCAGGTTACTAGATAAACTGGCTCACATGTATATACTTCTGCAGCAGCAGTAGTCCTCACACTGGGCATACTGTAGTGCCCATGAACCAAAATTCTGGCCGTCCCGGCCAGTTCAGAACATGAAAGTCTAGAACAAAGAGGTTCAGTCCGTAAGTTAGGAAAATTTTCGGAAAAATGCCTAAGTGTAGAAATCAATTCGATAACAATGCTAAGTTTAAGCATGGTTCCTTGACTGGTTTCGAGAAAGGATGCATCATTGATTGAGTTTCAGTCTAAGTCTATTTATTATTAATTTTCATAATTAATAATTAAATAGACAATGATTCCTCAAACACATGTAATGTATCTTGGTGGCAATCCAAAAATTGTCACTAATGTATTATAGGGGGTGGGTGTAGTTGAGCACTGGACTGGTTGGGTTGGATGGACCGAATGATGCTAATTCCCCCTTAGACCATGCATGGACAGCATGGTTGGGATGCTTGACAAGCATCTTTGGACCGGATTGGGAAGATCGATCAAGACTTATCGAAGATCAGATCATCGGCTTAGATCAGATCAAGTGGGAATCCGAATGTAGTTGGATGAGTTCAGTCAAGGATTGAGCTAAAATCATGCAACCAAGTGAAAATCCGGTCAAAGGAGCTGATTCCGAGAATTTCAGAAGTTGGTCGGATGGTTGGTAGCGTGGTTGGTGAAAGTTGGTGGAAGTGGTGGAAGTAAGTGAAGTTGGTCGGATGGTTGGTGAGAACCGTCGGATCCAGACAGGATGGTCGGATCCGGACAAGGCAGTTAAGCTTGTCGGATTCGGACAAGGGAATTGAGACTGTCAGATTTTCGGACAAGGCAGTTATGTCTGTCGGCAGTTGGGACTGTCGGGCCATGCGTGTGCGAGTGAACAAGCGCATGAGCGGTTATGCAGACTGATGTTCGCATCAGAATGTGGGCGGTTACACGAAATCATGCGCCCAAGCAGTTTTCTGAAGAATGTCGCGGATCGATGAGCTGGCATGTTCTGATTGGACGGTTGAAGGAACGGTTGGCTCGACTGAAAACCACCATCTCGCCTATTTAAATGAATTGATCGGCTCATTTCATCTCTTTGCATGAGAAAACTATCTTAGAGAGAGAAATTTAAGCATAGAGAGAGAAAGTTCGAGCAAGGAAGATCAGTTCGTGAATTTGGCCGAGAAGAAGGAAATCAGTCAGTCCGAAGTACCGATCAACCGCAAAATCCCGAAGCAATCTAGTCAGTTCATCTAAATCGTTAAGGTGAGTGCGTGCAGAACTGTTAGACTTTCTTTGTGATTGTCTAAGGCTAGTAAAAGCCGGTTACTCTTAAAAATAGCCTATGTGGCTAAGATGCATGACTCGGATGAATAATGGCCGAATCATGAACTGATAAAGGCAATGATGCCAAGAAAACTAACTGTTAAGGCAATGAAGCCGAAATGTACTGAAATGACCATGTGAGCTGAACTGTTAAAGCGTACTAGAGTAGACTGGTGACTGATTCAGGTGAATCCGGATAGTCAGGACAGTCTGGTCAAACCGTGGGTTAGATTGGTGATGCATCTGGGTGAATCCAGATGATCATGACAGTCTAATCCGAACTGTTGAGTAAAACTGTAATGAAAAGTTCTAAGGGAACAAATCTTATAGTTGGCTAAGTGTTGCGGATTAAACCGTACTCACTAAGCAATAGTTTTGCTTATGCCTCCTTTGTGGTCGCATGTAAAGCTAAGGAGTGAGACAGCTCGCGAAATCAAGGCAAAGGAAGGGAAGGAATGAATGGTTGTAATTATGTTTGGATAGATTTAACTTTAAAAGGGTTAATGCAATGTAATATTTTATGTAGCAAGACTGATTGTATTAAACTCGTTAAATCTATGAATGAATGCATGTTTTTAAGTTAAGACAACTAAAAGCACTTAGAAAATGCACGAAAATTCGACTAAGTAAAGAAAAGACTTAGAAATAATGAAAAGGGTAAAAATTCGGCTAAGTATGGAAAACCTCTAAAAAGCATGTCATGACTTAATTTAACCGAGCCATGAGTCAGGTTAGTTTAAGAAATCGGGTTGGGATGTTGCACATACACCAGCGGCGGAATTGGGCGGTGGTCCTCTCATTGTGCATGCTCCAGCGGCGGAATTGGGGGTGGTTCATCTCGGCGTTTCTTGCCGGCGTAAGGTTTGAGAAATTTTCGAAATTGGATCATAGCTTCAATTGGGTCTTTCTCATATGCATAAAGCTAAGGACTTTGACCGGTTTTCTCCACGGATTTGATAATCATCGGTGGTTCTGCTAAGCTAAAGATCAAAATCAAAACCTTTTTCTGGATATATGATTATGGCGTAAACACCTTTAACTTTTCTCAGAAGCTTCTTCACCCGAGATGTTAAGTCTTCACAACACTTAAGATTCATTTTCATTATACGAATATGTAAAGACAGAAACACAAATCTTGTTCATTACTCAAATGATAAGTATACAAAACTCAAAAAAAAAGAAAAAAAACTATGTAATCTTCTCTTACCGAAAAGTTCAAATCCTCCATTATTGCTTTCTATGTAGAATCCACGATTCTATCACAAGAAGAAGATGATTACGATTTTGTGAAATGTATATGTACTTACCTTTTTCTTGTGATCATTAACTATGATAAGAAGATATCTTTCTCGTATTGTTGATTTTAATGTGAATGTAAATTTTCTTATGAGAGATTACAGAGTGGATCTTGTGGTTTCTTCAGTTACGAAGAAACTTATCCCTCTAACATCGGTTTATGATTTGTTTTATTTTTTATTTTATTTTATTATAGTAAAACTTTATTGTAGCAAAACGACATATCGTTTTATTATTAGACCAAAGTAATTAAATATGAGTCAACTTTGTATTTGTATATATCAGCCAGTTTACCAGATAACGTGACAGCGTGCCGGTACCAGACACCTGAAAGCTATATTTTTTGGGTACGAGAACACTATTCAAAAAATTAAACAACATAGGTGCTGTTTAGTAAGCTTAAAAAGTGAGTTCACGAAAAAATAACCATTAAAGATGTAGAGGCACTACTCGGTTTTTTTTTCTATTTTTTTTTAATATTATGTTAGCACGGGAGATGGTCCTCGTATTCTTTTGCAAAATTAATAATTTAATAGTATTTTTAAAATTTTTGGGAGTGTGAAATTTTGGAATATGAATTTTTTTGTGTTATTTAAATTTTTTTTTTTTTTTTTTAAAAAAANTAGATTATTGCAGTGCTTCCTTAATAATCGAACTCGAGAATATAGTTTCGAATAATCAAAATAATATCAGGGAAAAAAAAGGTTGAACGTGCGTGAGAGAAAGCAAATGCGCATAAAAGAAAAGTAACGAGCACAGTGATTCAAAGCGATAAAGGGAGATTTTAAGTTTTTTTTCAGAATGAAATTTTTACAGAGATCTCAACAAAGCAGAACGTAGAAGGCGAAAGCAAAAGCCGATTAGAGAAGAGAAAGCTGGATTTAGTTAAAGAAAGACAATGAAATGTAACTCTCTTAGATTTGACGTACAAAAGGCATGCAAATATGATTTTGTAGGAATCATACCAATAATACACAGTACTAATAGGTGTCTATATAAATGTTATTTTAAAATTGTATATATAAATTTTAAACAGTTTTATGGACTCTTTGTACAAAAACCTTTTATATTAATATAAAAAAATTGGTAAGTAAATACTACTAATCATTTGTGTTGGAAATTGTAGTTTTTGAATAGATTTTGCGGTTAAAATCCAACACAAACGATTAGTAGTATTTACATTAATATAAAAGGTTTTTATACGAAAAGTCCATAATAATTTTGAGTAAACCCTATAAAACACCGAGTCCTCATTCACAAATGATTGTGGTACAACAAGATACCCTGAGTATCCTAAGATCAAGTTCATTAGGGTTTAATGAGTTCTTATGTGTATTTTGAATATATTTAGGGGTAAAAATAAACAATTAAATTAGGCTATACAAGAGTCGAGTCTTAATTAAGTAATTTAAAATCACTTAAAAAACGCTGACGTGTCGTTTTGTGATTCGTTCGATGGTTTTATAATTCTTTTTTCTTTTGTTTTCTCATTTCTCGATGTCGTCGAGATTATGCAGATACATCACCGATGAGGCAAAATCACGGCGATGATTCTAGAGGCCAAGGCGTAGGAGATATCCTCACCGGGATTTCTCCGTTCGATTACTTTCCGGTGGATTGCATCTCCAACATCATATCATTTACAAGTCCACGAGACGCATGTGTCGTCGCTTCGGTTTCGAAAAGCTTTCAATTGGCGACCAAGTCCGATATTGTATGGGAGAAGTTTCTACCGCAAGACTGAATCTTTGGTTCCTAAATCACGTGTATTCTCGTCGAAAATGGAGCTTTATTTCGTTTTCTGCGACGACCCTGTTCTAATCGAAGATGGCAAAAAGGTATACCTAAATTTGATACCTATCCATTTGTCCTGCTATAAAACTATGACTACAAAAAATCTTATTTCAAAAGGTTATTGTTATTTCACTAGATTAACTCACATTTGACTAGTAGTTTAAATTTAAGAGTTGATCCTATGAGTCTTTGTATTCGGTATTTTACGTCAATTTATTTGGTATTATCAAAAACTAGCTCCAAATTGGAGACAAAAGTCTTGTTCGTTTTAGTATCTAGATATTGTATATGTCTCCAGATACTGAGATAATGTCTCATTAAAAAAGTTGTTTGGTGCAATTTAGTTTTAAGTTTGAAGTTATAACTCGTGGTGCCATCAAATGTTTCTGATTATTTGTGGGGTTTTTGAAATGAATATCACAAAGATTCTAGCTAGATAAAGGGAGTGGGAAGAGGTATATCATGTTATCTGCGATGAACATCTCAATCATGTTGGTTCGAGATTTGTGGCAGGATAAAAAGTTGTGAGCATCTCCAGATACTCGTTGTTGTCTTTTGCTTTTGTGTGTGTCCATGACACACTTGTTGTTGTCTTTTCATTTGTGTGTGTGTAACACACTTGTTGTTGTCTATTGATTTTTGTGTGCATCAACATGGATATTGACTCTTTTACTTGTTGTTTTGTGAACAAGTGGTTTCAATCTTCTTATACTTGTTTAAATCTCTAGAACACACTTGCTTCTTCCTCTTAATAAACGTAACACTTTTTTAATAAGATCACTTCTTCTTTTCATTATATCCTCTTTATCAATCTCACATTTTCATGGCTTCTTCTTCTTTCAATCCGTTTGATTTCATTGATCAATTCGATTCCATATTTCAAACAAAAAGAGATGCTACCGGAAGATTAGGTCTCTCCAGACTACAAAAATGTACCGCATCAATTCGTATTATGATTAAGATTATAAACTTTATGTCATCTATTTATCACTTTTCAATAAAATTTTTTTTTTATGTTTGAACTTCTCGGGTTCTACCAATGGACGGCAAAAACAATAAATACATGCAAAGTTTTTTAAGTGTATAAACATTTGAAAAAAACTATTAAGAAATTAGTTAAGAAACTTTTGGGAGTTTCGCTAATGGAGATGGTCTAAGAACCCTTAACTAGTTCAAGACAACCACCCAAATTTAGCTTTCAGTGTGACACAAGAAAGTGAAATTGTTTTAACAGCGAGTATGTATCTAAGCATGTATTGTTTTGGTTCAGTTTTTATTTACACTTCAAACAATAAAAAAGGGACAAAATTGACATCAACAGGTTTACAAAAGGCATCAACGTAGGTTAGTAGCTACTAACAGGTTTTGCTGTGTTTGACTGAACAATACTTTAAGTTGTCACTGAGTTGCAGGTTTTAAGAGGTACATTTTTAATTTGGTATTGATACTTACCACATTCTTTAGGTCCTTCAGTGACACAATTAGGACCATAAGGGCTACAAACACGCACTTGTTCTTCCACCAGAATGTCTGAGTTTTCCCAATGTACAGAAAGCCTGGATTGACATAACATTCAATAAAAAAGAGTTAACTGGTTTTGTAGTTCAGGCTACATACACTAGGAAAGTACTTAAGACCATTTTGAATTCAAAATAAGCAAAACTCTTCCAGTGGTAATAGCAAAGCCTACCTGATTACTTTCTTTGACAACTCTACTTGAACATATTGTAGGACAAGGTAGGTATTTTTACAGCAGCAAAACCATTGAAGCAACCACAGAGCAAGGTAAACGTATTCAGACTCAAGCCTACTTATCTCACAAGAGGTAATTGTATTCCCACTTCTAGGTTTTGTACCGTCTTGTAAATCAGTATTCAGTCAAGGGCACCAATGCTGAAAATTACTTCTCAAGAAGACGAAGTATCATCGAAAGGATATCAAAGATGACGATGTTGTAATCAGAATCATATGCCAAGACCATCCCCATCCGGTAGACAGATTGACCTTATATTTATCAGCATTTCCTTCCGCCATTGTTACAGCAGCTGAACTCGATTCTGTTTAAAAAAAACCTTCAACTTCAAATAAAACTTGCATCCATAAATGGGCCTGTGGTTAGAGATACGAAGGCCCATATAAATCTCAACTGGTTTATCTACTATCTCAAGAAAAATATTGAATGGTTTAATTAGATTATGAATTAGAGAAATGCTAGTATCCAAGTAAAAACTGTTGAAGTTTAAAATGTTTAAAAGAATATCAAAGCTTAAAGTGTTCTAAACTTGTACCTTAAAAGTTTAAAACTTGATTATCCCCTATAAATAAAGAGGGATTACACTACTAGATTTTTTCAAGCTAATGTAAATTTTGCAAATGATAATATTTAATGGATGAGTGATGACCATGTCCGTTTGTCATTCGCTGGCAGCAACAACTTAACGACTGATTTATTGTTTTTTTGTCACTCGTTAGTCACCGACTAGCCGTTAGCAATAAGCGATTGGAGTTGTCAATCATTTTTTTCCAGCAATCTAATTATAGAGCATACAATTTGTTAATGTTTTTATTCGTTGAACCAGCGATTGACAAACTTAACAACAAATCAATAGTTACAAATATAATAAAATAAAATAAATTAAGTTAAATAAATAAGTACTATATATATAATTTAATTAAATAAGTAATTTTAAAATAAAAATAAAATTATTTTCAAGACATAAAATAAGTTGAAATAATTTAGTATTAAGTAAATAAATCCAATAAATAAAATAATTCAAAAATTCATTAAATTAAAAAAATAATGTGAACAAAAAATAATAATAAGAAAATAAAATACTATTAAGAATAATTAGTTTTAGAAAGAAATACTAAATTTACACTAAATAAATTAATTAAGTTAAATAAACTGAATAATTATAATAAATTATATATATTAAATAATCAGTCATTAATGATTAATGATTGTAAAACGAATAACATAGCTTTTAGTCGCACCAACTAGTTACTAATTATGGTAAAATAAACATAAAAAATTTTGTTGATCGCTATCGCTAACGACAGCAAATTGTTACAACTGATCGCTATCATTAACGACTTCAAAAAGAACATGCTATGCTATTGAATTAAGAGCGATTAAATTATTCATACTGAACCGAACTGTAACTCTTGCCATCTACTGTAATAGTGAAAAAGTTAGTTATGTGATAAATATAAACAGCCGTCCAACTGGCACACCGCATAACTACTCTAATCATTTAACTTTGTCAAATGGAAAAGATGGGAAGTTAGTGAGCCACTACATCGTCATCATCTCATCTCCTCTCATTACTTTTCAATTTTTCAAATTCTAATAAATGTCAATCTTGAATGGTGGTTCTAACATTTTTAGTCTTGATTTTTTTAATATCAATTACCAGATATTTTTGAATAACATATTTTGAACACATTCATATAAAATTTAGTAGAAAAATTGGACTACAAAAATACCATTAAAATTTAATCAAAGATGGAAAAAGTTGTAGATAATTATGCTCATTTTACCACCACGAACAAACCTGGAAAAAAAATATGTTACATCAGATCATTGTCGTGTCTAGAGTAAATGTGACAACAAATTTAAAAGTTTATAAATAATAATAAAATATTAAGAAGGGTGCTCATAGTCCAGGGGCTCACACTTCTAACCTTGGGTTAAAAGGTCACGAATTCGATTCCCGGTCTCTAAAAAAAGTTGTATGGGCCAATTAAACGGCCCGTTGTACCGAAGACAAAAAATAATTATAATAACAAAACATCAAATTAATTAGTTAAAAACTGTTATAAAAACCAAAAATATTAAGAAGATATAATATAACAAAGTAAAACGATCGTTTCAAACTTACCACTTTTATTAAAATAAATACATAACTTAACATAAAAGAAAATTAACAAAAATTTGAAAAATATTTATGTTAGTAAAATAAAGTAGCCTAAACAATAAATAAAATATAAATTTTTATATAATTAAATAAAAACACAAAATTTCTTATTTGATGGGGATATAAAGCGGTTGTCTTCTTAATTAAACTACATGCACGACTCTACAACATATATTTTTGATCTTTAATTTATTTTGGGACAGATAAAAGTTTTGCAAAAACTTTATTATCTAACAAAAATTCATTATATTCAATATCCACTACTGAATCATAAGATTTATGAGTCGTGAAACTTTCCAGAAATTTCAACAAAATCATAACACATTCAAATGGTCTCTTGAACAATTCCAACGAATATGATTTTATCCACTGCCACGAACAGTCTTACGCAAAAATAGAATTATCTAAAACACCATTTCTACCTATGAATATAAATATCAAGTAGTCATCACTACAAAAAATGGAAATTTCCTATAAGAAAAGCCATCAGATTTTGGTTGGAATGAGTTGTTTCTGACAAAAATTTGAGGACTTAAAATTAGTGGATGTAGTTCGTCGTAAAGTAGATATCAATCAAAACTTTATTAATAATAAACTATCATCAGAATGCCGTCAGAAATTTTTGAGGACTTTCCGATATGATTAACCAATTTCTGAGCAATTAGTGATCGATTTACACCATCTGAATACACTCAGAAAGTTCCTACGACATTGCGAGCACCAAATCTGACCATAAACCTAGGATTTTCAGATTAGAATTTGTGACCAGTTTTTGAGAGACTTGTGATCGATGTACATCCTCAGAAATTTTCTACGACTTTTCGAGCACCAATTCTGATCATATACCTAGGACTTTACCATGACACTTTGCAACAATTTCTGAGGGACTAGTGGTCGAGGAATATCGCTCGGAAAGTCCTCGAAATTTTCTGACTATTTTCCTAGAAATTATATCAACAATTTTCGACCATTTTCCGACGATGTTTCTCTTATTATATTTATTTATTAAATAATAATAATTTATTTTTAGTGTATTCTATTTATTATAAATCATCAATAAAAAAATTAATAGAATAAAATGAATTTTAATTTACTTAGTGTTCAAAACATAAAATAAATATTCAAAAATAATAATTAGAAACAATCGAAAATCTTAAACTACATAGGTGACGATTCTGAGCCCGAACTTTTTGGTCCCGAAAAGTTGTATGGAAACTTTTGGTTCATGAATTGTATAACCATGAGTAATTGATTAACTTTTCATAATATCTTCAATCTTTCTCGTCTTTCTTTTTGGCGTTCTATTTCAAACGTAAGATCACGTTACTTTGCGTCTCAAACTCTTCGACGATTACTAGATCGAGAAAAAAATACGAGCTACCTCTATCAGAAAACGCATCTGAGAGGCTTCCCAATCCCAAACGACATCCCTTGATCAAAAGAGTTTCCTAGAAAAAAATGTTACTAATTGATAATTTATATAAATGTTATAATATAATAAAAATAAAATTGACCTCAAGAACCATTCGATCAATTTCATCTCAGGTCAGAGCAGGTGAACTCGATCTTTCTTGAGACAATTGGGTTAGGCGTGCTTCCTTTCTCTCTGTCAATTTACCAATGAGTTATTTCAACTTTGTGTTCTGAATTTGGCCAGTCCTTTTATCCGTGTGCGTGTCTACAAAGATCGATAGCAAATCTGGACGCACACCTCCAACTTCAATAGTATGACAAACATAAATTAAAAAATAATTGTAAAATTATAAAAACATTTTAAAATATATAATTAAATTAAACACACCATAGCATTAACACGCATGTCAAACGTTTGTGTCCCAACATTATGCATTCCGGCAACTAGTTTTGTAAAAGGCTTATTGCCCCTACGATTAGAAGAGTTTGTGGCTGATCTCTTTATTGTTTCCTCTAGCTACCAGTACAAATGGAGTCCCTTCCAAACTGAGAAGTTTATGGTTATCGGCATATCCATATCTTCTTCTACCGATGTTTCGACTCGTTCATATGGTGAGAATATTGCCCTGCCATCTTCTTGTTGAATTTATCACGAATAAGTCTAGCATATACACGATCCCAAGAAAAGTCCTCCTACAGAGCAAAAAAATATGTTGGTAAATTTTAAGAGATATATTGAAAATTAAATATTTTAGAAATGATCACAAATGAGATAAACAAGAACTCTTGGATGAAAGCTAAATAAAAATATGGTAATCTTTTTAGCATGATGAAAGCTAAACAAAAATTTGGTAAATTTTCTTATCATCAACTAAATTAATTCAGATTTTAAAACCATTAAAAAACATAACTACCAAATTGCTTTGTTTAAATAACGAGGATGTAAGCGCTAGAGATATTCACGTCGTAGTTGTTGAAGAAGGCCATCAAACATTATTCTTTTGGATGAATTCTCCCTACTAGGAATTTGGCTCACCGAGGTCAATCCAAATGGAATGAAAGATCAGAAAGGCATATGAGAGCGAGAATCATGTGCGAAAACTCTCTATAAAATCTAAAAAATAAAAACATTATAACATTCGTTATTATAACATTTTTTTAACAATACAATTTTTTTAAAAAGTTTCAAAAGTTGTTTTTCAGAATTCCGAAAGAATAGAAATATTATAAAAACAATTTCGTTTTCTTGGCATAAATAAAATAGCGGTAAATGAAATGTGGGGGGGGGGGGGGAAAATTTTAGTATACTCTCCTCAGAATATTTTCAACTGAGATTAAAAATTTTAAAATATTTAAAATATTAATAGTTTCTATATACGTATTAATTATTAATTTATATACTGTATATTGATATATATATATATTGGTGTATAAAATATATATTCAAATAGTAAATAAATTTAACTAACTGTAGTTGAAAATCCATAAGAATTTTCTACCAATTTCCTAGGGTAAAGAGATTTAGTTGTTGAAATTCATGTATTTTCCAGATTATTTGTTTTTTTTTTTTTGATGAAATATTAAAATTATATATCAAAAAAGTTGGAGTTTAATTACAATCGTTGTTTTAGTGGAAAATTAGTAAATGGTTGAAACAAGCAATAAGCGAAGATTGTCATCCTTAGGAAGTGATGTACCCGGTGTTTGCCTCGTTAAAACCTGGATCTAGAAAACCCTGTGGGATAAAACTAGAAGCAGGAAAAAGAGTACAAAGCACACGGGTACTACCTAAGGGAGGTGAAATAACTATCTGGCCGAAGCTGTGAGTGCTCGAGTAATGAACTAATGGGTCACTTGTTGCCATCGAGTTCGGAGAGTGTGAAGAGGGGAAGTCGAGTCATAAGCTAGACTCGTGATACGGTTGGTGATGGTATGATGAATGCGCTGTCGAAGAGTGGATGGTAAGGTTGGCCTTTGAGAATGGATTCGGTTGTTCCGCTCTCTCCAGATATGGTATATGGTTATTTGGAAGCACATGTTGAGGAGGATGACGTCTAGACGTTGGTGTGAGGGATGACGCAGCGAGCGAAGTGTGGTTGTCCAGTATGGGGAAAGGTGCCGGTGGAGTAGGGTGGATGTTAAATCTGTCCAAACCGTATAAGAGTACGGGCAAGCGAAAAAGAGATGGTCGCGAGTCTCATCTCTTTCCCCACACAATGGACAATGTTGTATGTGTCCCCATCGGCGCATCCTTGCTCCTGTAGATAACCTGTCAAGTACAGCAAGCCAAGAAATGAATGCAAAGCGTGGAACTGCCTGTGAAAACCAAATCGTTTTAGACCAGGGAAGAATCGGGTATGATGGACTTAGCTGTTTCCAAGTTGTAGCTGAGGAGAAGGTCGGTTTATATGCTTGTCCATGTTTCCATAGCGGCTGATCGGGACCACTTGATGGATGGGGTATAGGTAAGGTCGTGATCGCATCCCGTAATCGGATATGTGGACCCCAGATCGTCGTAATCGCCATCCCAACTCAGTCGCCGCATCTGCCACACAAGCGTGACGTCCAATATTAAGTTCCCGGAAACCTGAAGGACCTGCAATATCACTCAACACACCCAGTGACGACCAGCATTCAAACCAGAAAGAAGTAGACTTCCCATCATTGATACGGGTGGTTAGA
>OVBE01010117.1:0-15324 GCA_900406425.1 Iberis pinnata
TAAAAAGTGATAAGAAATGTTATGTACAAACCATGAAATTCAAGTGTTATCAACATGCACTTATATTAAAGGTGGCTTTTGAAAAGATGATGAGCAGACTTTTGACTGACGGAGGACGACTGCATAGACTGTTGAATCAAGATCGGAGTTTAAGAAGATACACTCAATGTTGGAGTCGTCGGTAGATCTCTAAGCATGGCGCACGCGGTTTTGCTTATAGACTTTTGGTGGTGAGAGCTCTTGATTTCTGACTTCGTTTCTCTAAAGAGAAGGTAGAAAAACAAAAAAGTAGAGAGGAACCTTTTAATACGACGTCTACATAGAGGTATGATCAAACACATAAGTATCGACCTACAGTCATCTTGCAACATAAAAGTGACAATTGTCATAGTTTCTGTTCACATATATGATCCAGACATAAAAATAACAAAAATGTATATCGCTATATGATCATATATAGCTATATATTAAAATTATTATTTATTTAATTAAATACATATCAATTAATAGGGAGAAACTGATTCAAAAAATTAAATTAAACCTATAAAAGTTTATTGATTTATCAAAATATTAGTTTATTTACTGTGTTTAGTTTGAACATAAGTACACACCTAAACACTATATATACTTTTAGAGAGAATATAGTAATGAGTGATATTTTAGTTGAGAAATGATTAGTCGGGGCATTTACCATAAATTTTAGGAAATACTACAAAATATTAGGTTTTGGATAAATGTACCACACGTTCGCAAATGTTCAAAATATACCATTAAATTATTTTTCTTCCAAATTTACGAAAAACATAAAAGTTAAATTTTAAGAGTTGAAAATTTAAGTTTTTGGGTTTGGGTTCAATAATTATAATTTAAAGTTTAGTTTTGAAGAGGTATGATTTAATTTTCGGGGTTTAGAGTTTAAATTGAAGGTTTTAAAACTATAATAAATTTCTATATGTTTAGAAGAAGAAAAAAATTGTAGTCATATTAGAACAATTTAAGAGTGGTAATTTAGGAAGATATTTTTGAGAATTTTGTAAAATGTTTGATGTATAAATATATTCATCTTTAAAAAAACATGTGAAACATGGTAAAGATATACAAAATACAAGCATGACAATCAAATCAAGTATTTGCAAAAAAATAAAAAAATACATACATACATTGAGAGATGTTTGTTCAAAATGCAAAAGCTGACAAGGTAAGTTTCAAATTGTGACGTTTTCTTGGACCAAAAGAAAGGATCCTATGATCTTACCACCAAGATCTGGAAATGTCTCGCATTCAGGAAGAGAAGTGACTTTACCAGTTTTATCAACTTGAACTGGATACTTAAGAAGATGACTTGTCATTTCTGTAACTTCCTCTGCCGCATACTGTCTCCAATTGAGCTCACTTAATTGTCTAACCCGTCTCACACATTCCATGTTCTCTGGCTCCTCAAAACCTTGCTCTAAAAACCCTAGATGTTCTGCCCATAACGACATTCTGTATCCATATATCTGCAATAAATTGGGGAATTTTGCAACACATCAATGTTTCAAACATATCTTTTGGTGGCTCTTTTATTTGTTTTTGTGGGTATTGAAAATTACCTGACCACGAGGACGAGAGCCTTTCTTGGCCTATGAATGGTGTGGTTGATACCCTCCCATTGCGATTTCAGTGTCTCGAGTTCCTTCTAAAGATCTTTGGTTGATATTCGCGGAACCAATTAATACAAACTCATCATCTACTACCATACCTTTGGAATGAACATATATCATGAATCTCCGACTCTTCAATACTTGAACCTGGATAAGTGATTTTTTATTTGTTTCAGTGAGGCTATTCAAGGGAAACTCAAGATTCCAAAGAATATACCTGAAAAGCATTTGCATTTTCTTTTGGCGGAGGTTTATTCTGATGAACACTAACTGCTCCATCAACAACTTCTCTGGTTCCAAGACAGAAGAAGTTCAGAAAGTCTTGCGGCTCATACATATCATCAAGACCAATTTCCACAAGCGTCGTATGGATTGTTTGGTACATCATTTGCATCATTTTGTGCTGCCAGTATAGAATTCTTTGAATAGCTTTACTTGTTGGAGGACCTTCTGGCCACATTGGAATCACAATATAAACACCAAAATTCTCCCTTGCTCTAATTTTATTAGCGATCTTAAGCGCAATTTCCATTGGGATTAGGTTATTAGCACCTACAATGCCAACATTCACTGTTATTACCATACTGGTTGATTAAGAGTTTGTTCATTTCTGGATACAAATACTCAAATGTTGATCGTTAGGTCACTTTAAAATCAATATTTAAATGCAATATTTGAATATCAAAATTTTAAAATCTAAAAACTCATATTTGAGATGAAAAATGGTAATTTGGATGCAACTTAGCATCTCAAATGTTTAAAAGATAAAAAGTTGTAGAAAACGTATTTTTCCACCAAAAACGCAGAAACGAGTTTTCTTACCAAAAACGCGGAAACACGTTTTCTTCTTGAAAATGCAGAAAGATATTTTCCGCCAAATATGCAGAAGAAACGTTTTCCAACCAAAAATAGGAACACACATTCTCCTACGAAAATCCAAGAAAACACGTTTTCCCATAAAAAAACGAAGAAACACACACAAGGGTTTTTCGCCAAAAACACAAAACACATTTCCCCCTAAGAAAATGGGAACGCATTTTCCCAGCAAGAATTTGTTAACGTATTTTCCTACCAAAAATGCGAAAATTCATTTTCTCACCAATAACGTGAAAACTTGTTTTCTTGCCAAAAACGACGAATCTCGATTTCGCGCCAAAATGCGAAAGACAATATCACGCAACAACGCAGAAACGCATTTTTTCTCCAAAAATGCGGAAACAAACTTTCCCATCAAGAACACGGTTTTCGTGTTTTCCAGCAAAAAAATATAATTTTCTGTAAAAGTTGCATAAGAAAACATGAAATTATTTTTTGACGGGAAAACACATTTCCTCATTTTTTATGGGAAAACTTGATTCTCTTTTTCTAGGAAAAACATGTTTATGTGATTTTGACGGAAAAACATGTTTCCACTCGTTTGACAAGAAAACGCGTTTTCGCAGTTTTTATGAAAAATGTATATCTGCGTTTTTATGGTATGGCAAAAAAAATTGTTTATGCTTTTGTGGAAAAACAGTTTTTCTTAGTTTAGCAAAAAAATTGTTGTTTTTGAATAATGTATCTAAATATTTTTACAAATCCGAAAATGAACAAAAATGCATTTTGATGAAATATGTAGATATCAAATTCGAATATAAAAAACAACTAACATCTAGATGCTGCATCGTGATACAAAAACGAAAGGGTCTAAATCTGTAAGCTTATTATTCCTTACCCAAGTCTTTATTGGAATCCCAGTTGAATGATGATCCAAGAAAATATTGGTTCTCAATGTAGATGAAATGTTGAGCAGATCGTATGGCCTTAACATAAGCAGCATGTATACTCATGTCTATGAGTATATTCTTCCCACATAGAAGATTATGTTGACATAATTTATAATCAGTAAAAGAGTAGAAACATGTTGGTGTTTAAATTATAAATTGTGCTTACTCTTCCGGTAGCTTCCTATGGGTCCTTTGGAAACCCTTGGACTGAGCTTGAATCAATTGAACGGAACACCTAAAGATTGATTTTTTCACCATCACATATAAAAATTACGTCAGGGTGTTTGGATATTCGCTTCAGTTCTTTCATATTTCAGATAGTTCGAATATAAGAAGTTTTGTTCGGGTAGTTAAGTTCATATTTGATTTTTGACTAAAACTCTTTACTAAAATAAAATAAAAATTTTATTTTAATTAATATTGTGTAGTTTAAATATATGTAATTATATTATTTGTATATTTAATATATAAAAAATTATTTATTTCTATGAAGTTCGGTTTATTTCCTAATATATTGGTTTAGTTCGGATTTCGCTCCGATTATTTGGATAATAGATTTTGATATTCACTTGGTTAATTTCATAATTCAGTTATGGGGTATGATTATTTTAGTAATAAAAATAATGCATGATCACCTGAACATGCCAAGATTCTGGATCATTATCATTAGCAGAAGAAGCTTCAGAAAGTCCCAGTATGTTGGGAATTCTGTCTATCTTAAGCAAAGAATCCTCAGAAGACGATCTTAGTCTCCTAATTCCATGACGTTCTGAAGCCTTTAGCCAGCGTTCCTCAAAATTAGCAAGGACATCATATGCAGCTGGACCATCAATCTTGCTATGCTGATCATGCCATGGTTCTCTTGGTCCATCATCTGCAGTTGTCTAGGAAGAAAACAAAAAAAAGATTATTGATTAAGAATAGTAGACTCTAATCCCAATATTGCAACATTACCACAAAATTTGGGTTATGAAAATCATCTTTATGAAGTGTTTTTAAGTTCTTGAAAAGAGAATGCTTAGGAGTATCATATCGTCCTTTGCATATGTCAAGTCCACCAACAAAAGCCACAATCTTTCTTCTATTTTGTGGTGCTTCAGCATCTACAATCACTGTTTTTTGATGATGGGTGTATATTAATTCAGCTTCCTGATCATAAAAGTTACACACGCATTTCAGATTAATATTGGGAGCTAGCTTACGCTGTAATATTATAGTAAGTAAATAGTGAAAATCTTACAGATTTTTTAATCAAGCTGTGACCTTTCCCACCAGATCTAGGACAAAGAATAACTTGCACCGACGAGTGCTTGAAAAAATGGCGAGTCTCTTCATCGTTTGTCTTCATCACTCCATGCTGCATACATAGTCAATGATCTATTGAAAGTAGAATCAAACTCAATAACATAAACAGAAAAGCATCTGCCTCAAAGAAACATATTGAAGCAAACAAACAAGTTCCCTACCTTGAGTTAGTTTAAGCAATGTAATATGGATATCTGAACTAATTTAGCTCTCTATGCTAGTACAATATATAATTACAAGCATGGTGGAACTAGCCATATTTTATGTATAACGATATATTGAAATAATTTTTTTTTTGAGTTTATCTAATTTAGTTTGTAATTTTTATGAGTTTTCAATTCGGAAAATCAAACTAAACCGAATTATATTAAATGGTATGGTTTTAGATAAACCGATTGTAGTTTTCGGTAAAACCCTAATAAACAAAAAAAATAAAAGTATTCAAAACCTAACCAAACCAAACCAAAATAGCTATGATTTCTATATGGTAAAAAATTGTTAAACGGAAAGCCAAATAAACCGAACTGAAACGCATCATATACTAGATTGAACACCCATTTAGAACTAATTATTTTAGCAAAGACAAAGGTAAAAACTAAAAGAAGTAATGTAACGATAAATTGTTTTTTTTTTTTGGGAAAACACAAACTGATAGTGGAAAAAAATGTCAAATAAATTATGTAAATAATATAGTTTCATGAGCGTTGGTAAACAATCTATAGCTCAAGATATGGGACACTTATATATTAAAAAAACCAGAACAATTCACCACAATAACTACGTGATATATAACCCATAACAACATGTCTCCGCCTCTGATTATAGAAATTAGGGCTAAGCATTTTATCCGAAACCAGAACTGAATTGAAAAACCCGAACTAAAATTGAACTATATTTTCAAATAGCCAGAGCGGTATTTATAATTTTTAGTATGGATACTCAAACTAAATCAAATTTGAACCGAAACTTGAATCGATACCCAAAAACCCGAATGTAAATATATATATATATATATATATATATATATATATAAAAGTAATTTTGTTCTCATTATTCTGGTTTTTGGTTGAATATTTCGGGCTTTTGCTTTTGGGTAATTCGGATAATTCGGATTTTAGTTGGGTTTTGGATCCAGATTACTCGAATTATTCATGTTACTCGAAAAATCTAAACCATAAACCCAAAGTACAAGATAAAAATTTCAAAAATACCAGATAATAGCCGAAAAAAATCTCTGTTCCGTAGAAAAATAAAACCGACCGAAATTTACTCGGTTCCAATTGGAGTCTTTTATAGTTGAACCCGAAAAACCCAAAACCTTAATTACCCAAACCGAATCCAATCCGAAACCCGAATGCTCGCCTGTAACGGAAACCTTTTGCTCTATCCAAATGTCAATACAGAATCATTCTTAACTTATAGGAGATCATAATTTAAAGTAACAAAAAGAGTTATATAGCTTCTTACTGTTTTGAACCCGAGAAGGCTTCTTGAAGTAGGATCATCCCAGACCAAAACCAACACTCTAACAACTTCTTGAGATTTAAGTTTAAGCAAATCCCCTAGTGTACCATCTGTTGGGTCATTGTTACGACGAACCAACCTAACAGGATGGTTAACTGACCAACCTGTGATATAAATCAACCTCCTTGCCTGTCTTATCGCACCAGCTATATCTTCCCAACATTTTCTATGTCTATACTGAGTCCCACCATCAAGATCTATAATAGGAAGAGTACCATCATCAACATGAGCATCCTGATATAGAGTAACCCTACATCCTTTCCTCAAAGGAAAGTATGTACCAGGAACTCCATTACCAAAACCAACACCCATTTGATAAAGTCTCATTTTTTCTATTGGAGTGTACTGAATAGACAAACTCAACACAGCATCTTCTTTACAAGGCTTCCCACTACTATTAAGTATCGGAAAAGAACCTTCGATCTTATTACCAAAACATAACTGCTGAGTTGGGATTCCAACAGATCCCATGATCTGTGATCCAATAATATTACTGTCTTTAACCACAAAGAAAATTTCGGCAGCACAGTGAGCTACAGATACATCGAAATGCTGCATCCACACAGGATACTCACTGTTGTTAATAACAAAAGTTCTGCCAATAACAGCACCTAAGATAGAGATAGTCACATACGGGTCACTTGTAATCCTGGAGGAATTCTCACCTTCCACTTTGGTATTTTTTCTCCGGCTGAACCCAGGCAACATCCCACTAAGTCTGTTGTGGAAACCATCCATATTAGGAAGATGTTTAGCCTCCTTAACCCATATGTCTAGATTACCATGTAACAATTCCACCCTCAAAGAGCTGTCATTCGTCGAGAACGGCACGTATTGCCCGTAGCTTGACATAGGATGGAACGAATCTCAAAAGAGATTCAGTGAGACCAGAATTCAGAAACTTGGCGGGTAATCAAGATCGAGAGCCAAAAAGAAAATACAATTTTTTGAGAATAAGTCGAGAGAAGACCAAGTGAAACGTTGACATGAGAAACGGACGAATCGGAATATTGAGCCATTGATATTAATACATTTAAATAATTGGCTACCGTTGGTGAAATGTTCAGAGTAATGACCACTTAACACAAATCTTACTTAAACAAACACACATGCATTTTTTTTTTTTTTAAGTTATTCATTATCGATGAAGGCTTCCACTTTGATTCGGCTCCTCAAGAACTTTGTTTAATGGAAACTTCGATTTGATTGGAAATTAGACCATGTGCATCCCTTTGAATCTAAAAATGGGTTCTAAAATTTTAACTTAAAAAATAAAGTGGACCAATCGTGGACCGCCACCTTTCAGTGGGGCCCACGAACAGTATAAGATTCAGCTCCTAAATAAGAGATAAAAGCTTCGATCTCTTAATTTACCGGTGGAACCCACGCCTAAGAGCGCGTCTTTGATGCTCTTAGCAGCTACTCCGCGTTATAAGCAGGAATTTTTTTTGTTTTCCCAATAATCAATATTATTTTTGAATCAGCTAGGAATTTTTTATAGGATTCTAGTTAATTTAAATCAATTGGATTTTTTAATTTAGTTTATTAATAAGTAAACACAAATTTTAATATTAATTTTATATAATCAAATGTAAGTTTCTAAGAGTTGAATCATTAAATATCAAAACGATAGTAAAAAAAGAGAAAAGTAGTCAATTCTCTAATTAATAAGTTAATTAGTCTTTAAAGTTGTGATACATAAAAAAAAATGTGTGATAAGCAGTTGACATACGCAAACTTTTTGACTTATTATACTTAATACTTATGCTGCTGTTTAAAATAAAAATATATTTTTGACGCCATAAAAATCAATTGGAAATTTTAATTTGATTCATTAAAAGATATGACATTCATGTTGATCATATGTCCCAGTCTATTTGTTTTATCCTTTTTCTTATAAAATATCCTTTCTTAGCCATTGTCACCTATATGACTCCTCTGAGGTGATCTTGGCTCCCTTTTTTTATATTCAAACTGTTGAGAACAAAAAAAAAAGTAGGATATATTTAGTGAGTTCTAGTCGGGATGAGAGGTACAAAAAGTTAATGTTTTTTATTTTTTGTCAACAGAATTATATTATAGAAGTTAAGAAAGGAATTTAATACATAGTTGGGAGTGATTACGTCGTATAAAGACAGCTAAGGAATCTGAAACAGAATTTTGATCCTTATGCACATCACCAAAACCAGAGACATTTAACCGAAACCATAGCAACAAAATATCCCTAATTAACCGTGTACTAGATTGATGCCAGATGCTTCCTGGTACTATAGGAGCTGAATTTGAAACATCATTGTTAAGTTGCTGCATCAAAGCCTGGCAATCACCAAAACTTCTGAAACTTGAATAATGTAGTCTGGCTACATGGATTAGGGCTTCTTGCAGAGCAGCTGCTTCAGCATCAAATGGGGTTGGAACATGTGATAAAGAAGAAGATCTTTGCATTAGGATGTTATCCCTCTGCACAAGGATCCAACCTATTCCAATTGGCGCTGATTCTGAGATCCACGATGCATCTGTGAATAGACAGTTGGTCTAAATACAACCATGTAGTACTGGCCAGTCCTCACTGAGTACTGTCTATTTTTTGAGAAACTCCATAGTGGAACATCTCATTGCAGCAGTTGTTCTCGCAGATTGATACAACGTCTTCAACCTATTTGTTAGTGGCAAATACCACATCCTCTTGTATGATACTAAAACTCTACGGCATGTATCTTTATACCTTGGTTTTCGACGGTATCGACATCGAGTCCGGGTATCATCGCGTCTCCAATAAATCATATAGTTGTCGATGCACACGTCTATAACCTAGTAAGGCAATCCAAGACCCGACACAAGTTTTTGTATCTCCTAATATGAACCTGGAGCATTGTTATCCTCTGGCAAGATATCCCTCATCAACTTGGCTATTGTGTCAACTACATCCTCATGCAAGTTATAATCCGTCTTTATACCCATCAACCTACTAGCAGATGATAAAGGCGAATGACCATCTCTATGCACTATATAATGGCCGATTCGCTGCATCTAACATATCAAAAAAATGTCGTGCTTCTAAATTTGGTTCTTCATAAGAAACCTGAGCCGTCTCTATATTTTCTCTATAAACATCATTAACCATATGAACCGTAGCTGTCCTAACATCTAATTTCGTTCTAGGTGCCCCAACATCTAATTCCGTTCTAGGTTTCTCTATCCTATCTGTCACTGAAATGCTACCGTTACTACTAGCAACAGTATCAGGTTGTTCTCCATGTAAGTACCAAACCTTATAACTCGGCAAAAAATCATTCATATACAAGTGATTCCATAATATATCTATCCTGACATGCTGATTATTCCGACATAAAGAACATGAACATGTTATTTTATGAATGTTTTTTGCCCGAGGTTGTCGACACGCTAATTCCATGAATTCCATCACACCATTCGCATATTCCTCATTCAAAAGATTTGTCTATGGATTCATCCTCTCACCATCCATCCATGATCGAAGATAAGGAGGAGTAGACATTGTATAACTGTGTTTGTGAAATTGTGTGTGAAATAATGAGAGGAGGTCTTCTGGTTATATAGAAAATTTTCTTATGGATTTCTGACGGCATAATTCGTCTGAAATATCGAATATATCTGTTGGTAACGGCTAACAACAAATAGTTTAAATCGGGCAAATTTACTGACGGATTTGTGACGGACGTTATTCGTCAGTAATATTCCGTCAGTAAACCCGTCAGAATTTCTGACGGAAGTTTACGCGTCAAAAAAATATTGACGATCACAATTTCCATCAGTTTCGCCGTCACTATTTTTGACAGATATTTTCTCATCAGAAATGTCCGTCACAAATTTCCCTATTTTCTTGTAGTGATTATTTTACATATTTACTTCCATAACTACATTACTTAAATTATGAAATCTATTATATAATAAGAGTGTTCTCTCTTTTTAAACCATACCAGTAAACATCTACTTTTATTTAAAAACAATAAAAATCTGACATGTGGCACTCCTTGAAGCACATGTTTTTCTGCCACTTGTTTTTCGAGATTAAAGTGTTTTCTTCCATATCCTTTTCTGTCTATTCAACATTATGGTATTAACTTCTTCTATATTAGTCAAACGTGTGCGATAAAGAGAAAAAAACTGAAACACCTCATTTTCTCTTCAGTTAAATCTACTATTTAACATGAGAGTGTTCTCTCCGCTCAAACCATACATGTAAGCTTATAATTTTATTTGAAAACCAACAAAAAAACGTAGTGTCAAATTGATAGAAGAGGCCAAAATCATCTTCGATCTACATATCTCAGCTTGGACACAACCGCTTCATAGAAGTTGGCATCAAAGATTACATAAAGAAAGATAGAGAAAGAAGGGCTAATAACGACTAATTCAACAATTCTCAGCATTCTTCAGGTTTGTTATGGAGGAGCCATAAACATATTCAATGTCTGATAGTTTGGACATTAATGTTCAGATCAAAAGCAAAGTGTGATTTTAATATTCCATGATCGTTTATTGTGTTTAGGTAGCGAATGAAGGAGAAGTCGTAGTTTTGTGACGGTGACACGGGACATGATAAGTGGAAGAAAGTTTTGTTGGGTGTGTGTGTGTTCGCATTGACATGTGAGGTATATGTTGGACTTCAGTCTTCAATGTATCTATGAAGATTACTACATGCAGTTTTGTCTTTATGAATTATGCCTTTTGAAAATGTGATAGAAAAAAAAATCTAGTATTGTACATGTCATTTTATGCATATATAATTACTATATTTAAACTTTTTTAAAAATATTGAAGGCTTTTAGTTTTATTGCTTATGTATGCACATAATCTCGAATATATACTAGGACCGGGCATTTTACCCAAAATTTGAACCAGAACTGAAACGAAAAATCCAGAATCGGAACCGAACCGAATTTTTAGATAACCGGAATGGCTTTAATAAATATTCAGTATGAGTACCCGAACCGAAACCTGAATGGATGCCCAAAAACCCGAATATATTTATAGATATAAGTAATTTTATTGGTTAATTCGGGTTTTTGGTTATATTTTGAGGTTTTTTTGTTTGGATTATTCGGGTTTTAGTTGAGTTTTGGATCCAAATACTCAAATTATTCATGTTACCCGAAAAATACAAACCGTAAAACCCAAAATACAAGAAAAAACTCAAAATTACCCGAAAAACCCGGAAAAAAATAATTCGGTTCCATATCGGGTTATTGTAAAAAAAAACCCGACCCGAACCCGAACTGAAATCTATTGGATTTCTATTTGGGTCCTATGTAGTCGGACCCGTTAAACCCAAAACCCGAATTACCCGAACCGAAACCCGAATGCTCACCCCTACTATATACCATCATATGTTTAACTTTGTGAAAAAGGTTTTTAAACATTAACCCGCGTCTAGCACGGGGTTACGCCATAATGAGTAAAATGAGAGAACAACTTACATGTATTTTGCGAACTACATCATTACATCTACTTGGGTTACTTAAGTCAGATATGTGAAAATCAAATATACTTTCCAAATTTGTATATCTTTTGGTTCTAGACAGTGTTTTTAAAACCGGATCGGACTGGGGGTCAAATCAGGTTGAAATGAGAACCGGAGGTTTATCCGGGTTGGTTCAACCCCGGTTCAACAAGTTTTTTTATAATAAAAATGTTTTTATGTGTATAATGAATGAAAATACAATTTAACATTTATGTCTTTTCTGACATATATTAGATAAGTGTATAAATTTATAATACGTTAAATATTTAGATTTTTGTAAATATATGATGTATAAAACCACAATTTAACATTTTATGGTTCTTTTGTTACATATATAGTATGTTTTTTACTACTTTTAATTTATGATTTTTATTATTTTATTATTTATATGGGTTAAATTATGAAATTTTATTTTATTGTTAATTATATATATATATATATATATATATCTAATTTTAAATAAAATAATCAAACCCGGTCGAATCCGGTCGGACCACATCGACTCACGATCCAAAAAATTTTTCGGTCCGGTTTTAAAAACATTGGTTCTAGATGATAAGGTAGAGAAATAAGGGCCATGATTTCATGCTAGTCTTAAAAATTTAAATAAACCAAAATTACCCCTAAAAATTACAAATTTTAATAATATATTTACCCCTAACATAGACATATCACATCACATCTTTTCTCTTTGGCTCATACATTAAAATTAAATCAAACAATAGAGTAAGTTAAACTTTTTTTAATTGATCTTAAGCTATTAAGATGGAGGAAGTAGAAAAGAGAGATTGTATGAAGAAGGCAAGACCATTCATATTAGCAATATTCTTGCAAGTAGGATCAGCCGGAATGGACATTCTCTCAAAGGCTGTCTTAAACGAAGGCATGAGCAATTATGTTCTTGTGGTGTATCGTCATGCTGTTGCTACCATAGTTATGGCTCCCTTTGCCTTATACTTTGACAAGTACTTTCTATCTTCTTTTCTTCATATCAACTTTTTCCCATTAACACATAATTCAATATTTAGTTTGAGTTGATGGTAATGATGTAAAATAATAGGATGGTGAGACCAAAGATGACACTAAAGATATTCCTCAACATAACACTCCTTGGTTTACTCGAGTAATATTCCTTTTTTCTCATTTAAAACTAATTTGAGAAAATTATGTTGATAAAATATTTGTTTCATATGTATAATTTTAATAATAGGCCAGTGATTAACCAGAATCTATACTATATCGGAATGAAATATACAACGGCTACATTTGCAGCCGCTATGTACAATATCTTACCAGCAATCACTTTTGTCATTGCCTTAATATTTGGGCTTGAAAAAGTGAAGCTACAATGCATCAGAAGTGCTTGTAAAGTGGTTGGAACATTGGCTACAGTTGGAGGAGCCATGATCATGACACTAGTCAAAGGCCCAAATCTAAATCTCTTTTGGACCAAAGATGTTTCTTCACAAAACACTGATGGGATTGATATGCAGAGTGCTGTCAAAGGTGCAGTTTTTGTCTCAATTGGTTGTTTCAGCAATGCTTGTTTCATGATTCTCCAAGTAAGATATTATTTTCTTAAAAATACATTTCTTTGTTGTGAGTAATCAATAGGGCCGGTCCAGAGCATAAGAGTATAAGCAAGTGAAGCCACCGATTATGACACCAACATCTAGAATATATTGTTGTTGAAATTAAATGGTTCTTGAAATAAATGGGCATTTAAAAAAAATAAAATGGCATTTATATTGAAAAAGAGGATATTTTGGTGAATTTTTTTTAAAAATTATATCATATGTAACATAAATTATAGGTTTTTTGTAAGAATAATATTCATAAGAGGTTCTAAAATGGTAAATCAATTTTAATAGGTTTTAAATATTTTTTTTTGTTTTTTTTGGCACTTAAATCTTTGAAACATAACGAACCGTCAAGTTAATTTATTAAAAAAATATTTGACATATATATAAGGGTCACATTTTCCGGATTTTGTGTAAGGCATTCAAAAACGTTGGACCGGCACTAGTAATCAAAGCAAAATCCGACTAAGTCTATAGATATACAAATTTATAGGACATTCATGTAACATGCTGATTGATTTTAACGATGATTTAATGATTTCTCAGACGGTCACAATAAAGAATTATTCTGCTGAACTCTCACTGACAACATTGATATGTCTAATGGGGACAATAGAAGGAACCGCTGTGGCCTTAGTGATGGAGAAAGGAAATTCTAATGCGTGGGTCATTGGTTGGGACACTAAACTTCTTACATCCATCTATACTGTAAGATTTCGACAAGTCTTGCTAGCTAAACACAGAGCCGGTCTTGAGCCCAAGCAGAGCAAGCATGAACTCGCGTCCCATTTTCCATTTTAAATTTCTAGTTAAAAAAACAGCCAATTTTTTGAAAAATTATATAATTTTGGCCTATTTTTCGTTGTAGATTGTGGCTTTTACAACATTTTAAAATCTCAGGGACAGCCCTGGCTAAACAAGTGACTTAGGAAATGACTTGTTGGCTATCTTTTCTAATAAGTTTTAAATTTTTATGAATGTAGGGGATAGTGTGTTCAGGTCTTGGTTACTACATTGGAGGAGTAGTGATGAAAACTAGAGGTCCTGTGTTTGTAACAGCTTTTAGTCCTCTTTGTTTGATTATAGTAGCGATTTTGTCGACCATTATCTTTGCTGAACATATGTACTTGGGAAGGTAAAGATGACACAAAACATAAACATTAGTCTTGAGTTTTATATAAATATCAAGATAATATAATGAAAAGATCTTGTTCTTTGGCAGGGTACTTGGTGCAGCAGTTATATGTGTAGGATTATACCTTGTGATATGGGGCAAAAGCAAAGATTATATATATTCTTCTACATAAACAATCAAAGAAGAATCAACAAAACCAAAGCTAGAACTAAGCAAGAACGAGAGAGATAACATTGATCATGAAGTTATTAATGTTAGCAAGCAAGGTGAACAAAAAGTAACAGTTAAAGAAGCAGTCTAACTTAACAACGGTGCGAATGTATTGTATGCAGGGGTGGCCCTGAGCTAAACCTCGTAAAGCAAGGGCTTTAGGCGCCAAAATATATATACATGTTAGGGCACCAAATTTATTAGAAACACTTTGGTATCATGGTTTAGTACATCGAATTTAGGGCATCAAATTTTAACTACGCTTTAGACGCTATTTAGATCCGGACCGGCACTGATTGTATGGAGAAACTAGAACGAATACTGATTTTCATATGTTGTCCACTGTCTTTCAGAGCAACTATAGAATAGAATTGCTAACTATCAAGAGAAAATAATTGTCAAAAGGGAATAGAATTGAGAGAGGGACTGATGAGACCATTGGGTTCATGCAATTCACAATGAAATATGATCATTGGGTTCATTCTCATACTTATGATCATATAATTTCACTTTTTTAATCAGAAACAAGAAAAAAAGAATTGCGTTGATATACATAGTGATGTTGATTTTGTGAATGATTATAGATGGATTTTAATGATGGGTCTGATATTACTCAGATTTAATGCATTTTAGTAGGCATTTATGCCTGCTAAACTTG
>OVBE01010118.1:0-15322 GCA_900406425.1 Iberis pinnata
AGTCATCAGTCCACGTCATCAATCCTTCTTTAATTCTCTTAAAAATCAGACTCAACAGAGAAAACGTACAAAGCCTGGTGCAAGTATGAAGCCAGAAGAGGTGAACTCTGTTTTGCAAACTCCGCTAATTTTTAGGTCAACTATGAACTATTATGAAACTGATTTGGATACTTGTCATTATTATCCTGTAGGTTGTTGATACAGAAGTTGAGAAGAAAACTGACACAGATAATAACATGGCAATCATGTTTAACATATTGAGGAAAAACAAACATGTCAAGATTGAAAATTTGGTGCTCAATGGGAGATCATTTGCACAGACAGGAGAATGTCTTTGCACTATCATTCTTGGTTAAAGATGGAAGAGTTCAAATACTTGTCGACAAAAATGGTTCTCATTTTACAGGTAGAACATACCTTCCCTCACTTGTGTCTGTTTTTGATATTTGATTTCATTCCCTATTGTTCTTCAGTGCCAAGGAATGCACCTGCAGCAAACCTGGTGATGTCAGGGGAGGTTGTGTACAATCATTTCGTTTTCAGATATGATTACGAAGATTGGAAGGTACTAACTGTGGACTGTGGTTACAATAATTCTCTAAATGGTATAACAGTTAGCTAATGGGTTTTGGAATATAGCATAGCTTATGAGCTCAATGGTGGCTGTGGGTGAGGAGTTGATGCCACACAGGGAAAACCAGTGTTGATGCATCTGCTTTTAATAATGTGCTTTGTGAAGAAGTAGCCTGAAATCTTTTCAGTAACAAAAGCTGATAGTATTATTTAATTTTATAACAGAAAAAACATTTTTTTCTCTAATACCAATGTAAATACTTTTGTTTTTGTGTCTACTAGATTTATCTCTACCCAATACATGGATGTAAATAAAAAATATATATATATATATATATCTTTTTAATATAGAATTTTTCTATTTTTTACGTTGTTTCATTGTTCAGCAGCTTATTACTTACTTTTTTTATTTTATTTTTTCATATTTATATGTGGAACTTTCCAAAACTTCTTTTAAGAATATTAGAAGAAAATAGGTATATGAGTTGCTAAGTATAAAAATGCTAACCAAGATACGAATAAAAAAACTAAATGTTTTGAGCCACTATGAAAATTTTAGTTGATTTTTCTTGTTACCATACTAATTCCACATAGAAGAAAGATCGAATCTAGATATTTGTTGGATCTAAGATTGTTGATTCGAATATTTGAGTTCGTATTTGATAAAGAAAGATTACAGTTCGTCGATAACAGGTGTGTCGACAGTACCGACGTGCTTAATGGTTCTTTACAGGAATTTAGTTCGCCGAAAGAGTTAAGGAGAAAATAGTTTGGATCGTCGAAATGAGCTCTGACTTCTCTCTAAAGCTTTCTCTCTCTAAAAACCAACCTTCTTCCGCTTCGGGGTGGTTTTCTATTTATACCCGTCTCGTCATCATTGCGAGTGGTTAGCTAGGTCCTCTGTTCATGCGGCGATCTAACTGCTAGGCGACTATTTGTCGCGTTAGAGAGGTGATAGGTTTACTGTTGCGCCGGCGGACCCACGTGTCCCGACGCGCTGGCGAGATGGGCCTTCGCTTCGTCGTTTTCTTCATGGGCTTTGCGCTGATGGGCCTGGGGAGTTTTGGGCCCATATCCTACAATAAGTCCCCCCCTAGTTCGTCGAGATCAACATAGGTGCAGTTCGGCGGACGCAATCTTTCTTTTGGGCTCAATCTCACCAGGTTGCTCCTTAACTTGCTTCGTTGTTATCCCGAACAGCGCGCTTAGGTGAGCTGGCGTTCCTAACGATCGGCGCTGGGATCGAGAATGGTTGGCTTCGTGGAGAAGTTTCTTTTTGCCGGTCGTTCGTCTCTTTGCCGGTTCGTCTGCCGGTGACTTCTTTGGTTGCTGCTTCGTCTCCCGGTTAAATTTGACCGGGACGCTTCGTCTTCTGGTTTTTCCTCTATATATACCCCTTTGCTTCTTCATTGTTCCTACTTCGCATTTCTGATCAAGGTATATTTTTTTGCTTTCCCTTCTCTCTACTCTCTCTAGCTTTCCTTAGTATCTTTTCGACGCGATGGGTTGTGACCTTATGAACCTGGACGTTGGTAGTAGTACCAGTGCGTCCAAAGAAGTGTCGTCGAGCCAGCCTGTCAAATCTTCTGCGGGCGAGTCAGCTCGTCAGACAGATCCTACGACGAGTACTTCGTCTGATGAAGGTGGAGTTGTGGAATCAGTAAAAGACGCGCCTGAGCAGCGGATTGAGGTGGCGAGTAGGACGAACTCCCCTATTGATTATATCGACGCGATCCCGTTGTCGATAAGAAAAGAATCTCGAGGTAATGCCGCGCAGGATGATCCAATGGACATGGTTCCACTGACCGTAAGGACGAAAGTGCTTGCAAAGAGGCGTGATGTGTCGAGATCTTCCAAACCTAAGAAGAGGGTTCCCCCGAGTGGCGACGCCACACAGAGTGCGTCGATGCCCACTTTTGAACCATTCGTTCCTCGGCCGGACGGGGAAGGTTCGTCTGCTCTTCCTATTTTGGATATCGACGACATGACCGGGGTCAAACCTTCGATCATGACGAGGGCGCGCCTCCGAAAAATGTCGATCGAGTGCGGCTTTACCGATCCCAACCTCGTTTTTTGAATTTCGGGTCTGAGGGAGAGACCATTGGATCCGTCGCAAGGTTACTTTGCCGTCTTCGAGGATTACTTCGCCTGTGCTCGTCTATGGTTTTCGATTCCTAAGGTTTTTGTCTCCTATTGTGCGAAACATCGTATGAGTATCTCGCAACATAATGTGGCGTCTATTCGCACTTTGGTGAGCATGCTTTTCTTTGCGGCTGAGGTTGGGGTCGAAGTCTGTAGCGCATTCTTCGCTGATGCGACGAGGTTCTCCACATGCAAAAGAGTAGTTGACAAAGTTCGTTGCCCGAGGGGAATGTTTTATATATCGTGGAAGAATCAGTATAGGGTCGTCGGTGGGGGTGCCGAGAAAGATATGGGACTGGCAACGTCGATGGTTCTTCGTGAAGGTCATCGACGCATCTTTGCCGCCTTGCGCCTACAACTATTCCATGAGATGGAATATGCGCGTTGGTAGAGCTTCACGTTGTCTTCGTATTTTCCTTAGTTCGCACTAACATGCTCGTCTTTTGATTGCAGATCGCCCTTTGCCCATCAGGAAATATTCTCCCGAATTTTTCGAGAACATTAGGAAAATCCAAAATCTATGACTGACAATGTGGAAAGACATTACTCGGGAGAAACTCAATCAGCGTCGACCCATCTTTGCTAAAGGTGTATTACTATTACTACGTCCATCAGGATTCTTCGAGTTGGGTCGTTATTGACTTGTTTTCCCTTATTTTCTCAGTTGATTGGTACTGTTGTCCGGTATCTTGGCCAACGAAAATGTCATCGTCGTTCGTCGAGGAGTTGAGAGCCGCGGCTCTAAAGAAACAAGCTGAAGTTGTGGCCAAGTTGTTGCAAACAGTGGTGGTTCCTGAAGCGACTGAAGAGTCTGAGAATGCAGACGAGGAGGTCGCGGAGGAAACAGTCAAGGAGGAGAAAGTCATGGAGGAAAATCCCATCGAGGCTGCTGCTGCGGCCGCGTTATCCGAGAAGGCTGCTGGGAAGAGGGTTCTTCAAGCTTCGCCCAAGAGGAAGCAGACTGCGGTTGATGAGTTCAGGGCGCAGAAAAGGGCTTTTAACGCTACGTTGGTTATCAAAGAACCAACCGACGCTCCTCCACTGAACGCGGTGCTAACTGAGCTGCTCCCTACTGTGAGTGCTGAGGTTGCCGTTGACGAGCCTCAGACTGAAGAGCGTTCTATTGTTCACGTCGATACGCGTGGCAGTTAGGAGGTCGGAGATGAGATCGAGGGAGGCAGCTTCGAAGGCACGGAAGATGAGGCTTCGGATCATGGCGGGTCGCAGTATTTGGAGGATGCTGAGAGGCTTCCCTTCAGTTTTCATTATGACGATGTGCTTAGGATGCACGAGGATCCTATCGCTTGCGGAGAGCTCGTGAGTCAGTTGATCCCTTTCGCCACTCCCGATCCGTTGACAACGCATGATCGATCAAACGAGATATTCAACGAGTACTTCTCGTCTTATATTAGAGTAAGCTTTCTTATAAGGCTATTTGTTCGTCGACCCTCGTTAATTTGCCTTTGTTTGCGCAGACTGGTCAGATGGCGAACCACATGTTCAGGTTGTTGAGAGCGAAGATGCGAGTTGCTCGCGAGGCTGCTATAACTAATCGTGAGAACGTGAACAAGTATATCCGGTTGTATCGGGGCGAGAAAGAGGCTGCAAAGAAGTTGACTGAAGTGGGTAAGACGCTTGAGGTGCAAGCGACCGACGCGTTCGCGATGGCTGAGAGAGTTAACGTGGTTATTAAAGCTGCCGAGGCAGAATGCGACGCGTTGAAGGATTAAAGGGATGGTTTCGCTATTCGCAATGAGGGTCTGGAATGCGAAATGAAGAGGCTTATCGAGGAGAATCAAGTGCTTGCCACTCGCTACGATGATGCGAACAAAGAGAGGTCGCATGTGATCAGGAAGCACAATTCTCTGGTCAGGCAGGCTATTGCGAAGGACGAGGAAACTTGGGTTGATTCTGTCGATGCTCAGTTAGAGGAGATTCGAAAACACTTGGACAAAATGCGTGAAGCTCGTCCGGTGGACGAGGCCATTGCGTGTTTCGCGAAGGCTGGTGATCTCTTTAGTATGGTGGTCGGCTTCGGCGGTACAGTCCCTGATTTTTTTCGCGAGTCTCTCGCAGAAAATCTTGACGAGAAGCAAAAGGCCCGAGATTTGGTTGAGGTAGTCAAACTTACTACGGAAGACCTTGCTTGTCCGATAAGGCCGTCGGAGGTGGTTTTCCAGACAGTCGATGATCAGGGTTCGTCAATCCAGCCTGCTGGGGCAAACGACGAGGCAGCTAAAGATGGTGAAGCGGATGATGGCGCAGCTTAGGCCCTTATTTTTCTCTATTTTCTTTATCTTTTTTCTTGTCGTTCTTTCGTCATTTTGGCCGCGATTGCGGCTTGTAAAGACTTGTTTCTTAATGTATTGCCCGCTTTTAACTTAGAGTTTTGGTCTAGTTTTTTTTTTATTGCGGCTTATGCTTATCTTTTAAATTGGTGCGAGGCTGCGTTAGCCTCAGCTTATCTGTGTGTTCCAGCTCGTCGATGATCTTGCGAGTCTGGGGTCGGCTTATTAGGTAGTCATCGCTTGCTGGAACGTGCGAGGTTTTAGCTCGGCTTTTCGGGTGCAAGTATTGTTGCGCATTAATTTTTCCTTATTCCCATAGTGATCGTTTAGCTAGAACGTCACTGCGAGCGCGTAGCTCGGATTTTGATTATTTTTGCGAGGGTTATCTCGGCGAGACTGGGCTCGTCTTTGTTCACTTTGGTAGAATTAATGTTTACGAGGGTTACCTCGGCGAGATTGGTCTTGGTTTTGGTTGAATTACTATTTACGAGGGTTACCTCGGCGAGATTGGTCTCGACTTTGTTTGATTTGCGCGGAGTCTGAAGTGAACTAGAGTTTATTATAAACGAAGGGTAATGAGGGCGTCTATTCCCCCCCAACCCAATATTTTTTTGTTATAGCTTGACCCTTATGTCGGGCTGCCTACGTACCCATTATAGAGGGATCAAGCCATCCGCAGTTTAAGGTGCGACCATACCTGATTCAGTAGTGGTAGAGTTTGAGGTGATGAGCATTCTAGGAGCGCGGGTGCATTATTCCGTGTAGGTCGGCTAACTGGTAGACGCCTGGTTTGACGATCTTCGTTATTTGGTAGGGCCCTTCCCATCTGATGCCGAGCTTGCCTGCTCTGTACTCTTTCGTGTTGTCGAAAACATGATGAAAGACCAGATCCCCTTCACTGAAACACCGCACGTGAACGTGTTTATTGTAATAACGCGCCGCGGCCTGTTGATAATTTTGGATATGCAGTAGTGCTTTGTCTTGGTTCTCCTCTGATTTGTCTAGACGATCGTATTTTCGTTGTTCGTGTCGTTGTTCTCGGGTAGCTTCAGTCTTCTGAGGCTGTATACGTTGACTTTGGAAGGTACCACGACTTCGATGCCGTGAGCAAGAGAGAATGGAGTTTGATTCGTCGCTCTTCTTGGAGTTGTTCGGTGAAACCAAAGTACCCCTTCTAGTTCTTCTGCCCAAAGATCCTTTTTCTTCTCTAGTCGCTTCTTCGAACCGTCGACGATGGTCTTGTTGGTTGCTTCGGCTTGACTATTCCCTTGTGGGTATCGGGGGTCGAGTGGCTGAGGCGAATCCTCTATCTTGAGCAAAAGTCTTCGAGCTGATGCGAACAGAATTGCGTCCCGTTATCTGTGACGATTTCGTAAGGGAGTCCGTGCCTGAATATGATATACTTCCAAACGAAGTTCTGCACTTGGGTCTCATGTAATTCAGCATATGATTTGGCCTCGACCCATTTGGTGAAGTAATTTGTCATGATGAGGAGGTATTTCTGGCTGCGCGACGAGGGCATTGGTCCGACGATGTCCATTGCCCATCGCATGAAGGGGTATGGGGATGCCGAGCTACGCAGGAGTTCTGTCAGTTGGTGGATATTTGCGGCGTGTCGTTGACACTGTTCGCACTTTAAGGCGTATTTGTGGCAGCCTGCGATCATGGTGGGGCAAAAATGTATATGTTTCTTGATCTTTAGTGCCAGAGCGCGGACGTTGGATTGATTACCTCCTGCTCCGTCGTGCATTTCACTGATGATTCGTTTCGTCTCGTCGGGGCCGGGGCAGGTGGGCAGGATGCCCGTCGAGTCACCCCTCAGTAGATGTCCATTCATCAACATGTAGTGAGCTGCTTTCGCCTTCAGTCGCCTTGCCACCCATTTGTCTTCAGGTGCCGTTCTGTCGGTTATGTATAGCTTGATCTCGTCGCGCCAGTCGGCGGTTGGAGGTTCGTGATCGACTCTGAATTCGACGTCGTCTTCCGCAATGTCCTGATCGTCGATGAAATGAACGAAGTCCAGGCTTATGCTTGGTTTCTTGATTTCTTCGACCGGTATTGTGCGGTGTAGGTTGGAGTCGCTTGCTGAAGCTATTGTCGTGAGTGCGTCTGGGATTTTTTTCTCGCTTCTTGAGATCTTGGCGATTTCAAAGTATTGTATCTCCCTTGCTAGGTGTTGGACGACGCGCAAATATGCGTCCATCCTCTTGCTTTTTGCCTCGTAGTCTCCCGAGAATTAGCTGGCGACGAGCTGTGAGTCACAGAATGCTCGTATCTGCGTTGCTCCAATGTCTTTAGCCAGTTTGAGTCCTGCTATAATTGCTTTGTACTCTGCTTCGTTTTTAGATGCGTTGAAGCCGAGCCGAAAGGATTGTTTCAGTACCTCGCCTTCCGGAGACTCCAGGCGTATCCCAACTCCTGATCCTCCTGAAAAAGAGGATCCGTCGATGTGCAACATCCAAATATGGGGGGCCTCTGTGCCTTTGATTAGCTCTGGTGGTAGCTCGGTGATAAAATCTGCCAACACTTGAGATTTCGCGCTTGTCCGTCCCCTGAAGTTGATATTGTATTCACTCAGCTCGATGGCTTACTTCGCCATTCGTCCTGACTGGCTCGGGCTGTGAAGGATGGCGCGTAAGGGTTGGGCTGTTAGGACTGTGATGGTGTGCGAATGGAAATAGGGTCGAAGTTTGTGCGTCGCGATGACGAAAACGTATGCCAGCTTTTCTAAGGTCGGATAACAAATTTCTACGCCATCTAGGGTTTTGCTGGTGTAGAATATCGGTCAATGCTCGCCACGGTCTTCTCTTACGAGCACACCGCTGACTGCCGTCGTGGATACTGAGATGTAGAGGTAGAGCGTTCCCCGTCTTCAGGTTTGGCCAGTATGGACGACGTGGATAGGTATTCTTTTATTTCTTTGAACGCATGTTTGCAATTTTCGTCCCAGTCGAACCTCTTATTGTCGCGCAGCAGTTGATAGAATGGAAGGCACCTGTCCGTCGATCTGGAGATGAACCTGTTGAGCGCCGCGACTCGGCCAGTCAAGCGTTGTACTTCTCTCGTGCTTTTCGACGAAGGTAGGTCGATCAGCGCCCTTATTTGCTTTGGATTTGCCTCTATTCCCCTTTGCGTGATGATGTACCCAAGGAATTCGCCGGAGGTGACACCGAACATACATTTGGTCGGGTTGAGCTTTATTTAGTACTTGTTGAGGATGGCAAAGCACGAGCGTAGGTGCGCTATGTGGTCCCTTTTTGACAAAGATTTGACGAGCATATCATCGATATAGACCTCCATCGATGTCCCCAGCAAATCAGGGAACATACGGTTGACTAGCCTCTGATAGGTCGCGCTAGCGTTCTTTTATCCAAATGGCATGATGCGGTAGCAGTCCGTCCCTCTGTCTGTTATGAAGGCCGTTTTTTCTCGGTCGTTTGGGTGCATTGCTATCTGGTTGTATCCTGAGAATGCGTCCATGAACGAGAGTAGTTTGTTTCCAGCTGTCGCCTCGACGAGGCAGTCTATATGTGGCAAGAGGTAGCTGTCTTTTGGGCAAGCTTTGTTCAGGTCGGTGAAATCGACGCATACCCGCCACTTTCCATTTTTCTTCTTTAAAACAACTGGGTTTGCTAGCCATTCAGGGTACTTGACTTCTGCAATGGATCCGGCGCGCAATAGTTTTTCCACCTCGTCGTTCACTGCTTGCGCTCTCTCTGGGCCCAACTTTCTATGCTTCTGTCTGATTGGTTTGAACGTCGGGTCGACCTTGAGCTTGTGGCATGTAATGCTGGGATCGATGCCGGTCATGGACTCAAGCGTCCAGGCGAATGAGTTGGAGTTCTCTTTGAGGAAACTGATCAGCTCGGCTTTAATGGTTTCGTCGAGCTCATGGCCGATGCCTACGCACCGATCTGGATTCTCCGTTTTGATGTTAACTTGATCGATTGTTTCATAATGTTGCTCGTTGATGGTCACGCGCTCTTTGGGGATGTCCGGTCTCTTGGCGTGTCCCAACTGTAGTTGCTATAATTCATTGCTTTTGCGGGCTTTATGCTCTGCGATAAAACACGTTCTTGCCGCTTACTGGTTGCTTCTTAAGTTCACTGTCCCCCTCGCCGTTAGGATCTCGACGCATTGGTGGAAGGTCGAGACTGCAGCCTTAGTAGCTGCAAGCCATGGGGTTCCCAAGATGGCGTTGAAGATTGGGTGCTCGTTGACCACTTGGAACTTTGTTGTAGTGATGCTTCCTTCGGCTCGGACTGGGAGTTTGATGGTTCCGACGGTCTCTACCGAACCCCCACTAAAGCCAGTGAGGGACTACGTCATTTTTTTATCGCTTCTTTGCTGATCTCCATCTTTTGAAGAGTGCTCTTGAAGATTATGTCGACAGAGCTGTCTGTGTCGACGAGTATACTGGTCACTTCGCAATCACCAATGATAAGCTTGACGAGGATGAAGTCCTTCAGTGTGCCGTTGATCCTAATAATATCGTCGACGGTGAATTGGATTGGCTCATGCCTCATTTGCTTGCTGATCGTCGTGCCTCTTTTATTTAGGAGTAGATTCTCTAGCTTTGCTATGGTGCAGATGTTGTCGCCGCGTCTTTCGAGGCCGCCTAGGATTACGTTTATACAGCGTCGCGGTGGCAGCATGTCTTCAGCTATTTTGTTATTGTTTTGTTGGCGCGGCGGGGCCATCTCCTCGTCGACCGATTGCCTTTGCTGCATGCCGCCCATTTCTCGGTCCTGGTTTGGGGAGCAATTTTGGGAGCGTTCCCTTTTGACGCGAGGTGGATACTCGTTCGGTCGTCCCTGTCCTTCGCGCCCCCGATTTTCTTGGTACTTCTTTAGGAGCGTGTCTTTCAAATGGAGGCAGTCGGCCGTGCTGTGCCCTTGTCGGTCGTGGAACTCGCAGTATGCGTTCCTATCGTCGTCTCTTCTTTGGTACGTCGTTGGTTTGCGCTCTTCTACTAGGTAGTTCACACCCCTCTTGCCTCTATCTTGCTTTGTTTGCCCTTCATAGAACTGCTGGTGTTTGACCTGTTCTTCTTTTTCTTTCCCATGATCAGATTTGGTGTGTTTGCGGGACATCGTCCATCTCAATGAATCGATTCGCTCTATGCAGTGCGTCTTCCAGCGTTTATGGTTAGTTCAGCAGCAATTCTTCGCGGAATCTGGATTCATACCATAGGGCATTTCTTAGTGCGGCTATTGCGGCTTCGTCTGAGATCGCCACTTTCGAGACAACTTCCTTGTATCGTTCTACGAACGTCCTCGGTGATTCTTGAGGCCCTTGGCTTAGAGACCATAGGTCGGTGGTGGAGGTTTTCTTCTCCATGAACATGGAGTAGTGCTTGACGAAGGCCGTCGATAGTTGATGAAAGTTGTTTATGGATCGGGCTTCAGGTGGGAGAACCAAGAGAGCGCGGCTCCACTCAGATTTTCTACGAATAACTGGCAGAGTCCAGCGTCCCTCTCTTCGTCGGTGAACTGAGCGCGTCCCATTGCGATGGTGAACGCGATCATATAATGTGTTGGGTCCGCGTTCCCTTCGGACGTTTGGAACTTGATCTTTGCGGTGTGCTTGATCTTGGTCTCGGTGATCCTTTTAGTGAATGGGCTGCGCTGCGATTCTTTGACGACTCGCTCGATTTCGGAAGCCGAGCTCGTCGCCCTATGGACCAGTGAGCTCATTTCTCGCAATTGGGCCTTTAGTGCTCTTATCTCGTCATTTGGGCTAGGCGTTCGGAGCCGTCGTCGTCTCTACACGGCGGTCGGTGTCTTGGCCCTGCTGTGTTTCGGTGGGCGGCGTGGTTACGTCCGCCGTCCCGAAGAAGTTTCTGTTTAGGACCTCCAGCTTGGCTCTTCTCAAGCTTGCCGTCATGACGGCCTCGAGTTTGCTTCTTAGCTGGCGTGATTCGTTTTCCTGCTCTTCCAATCGACGCATGAGCGTCTTGTTCATATTCTCTTGTGTCGGCAATCCTGGGATCCTATCGTGCGGTCCTGTTGGTGTCTTTGGGTCGGCGGTCTCGTTGCTTTGACCATCCAAATGCGTTACGTCTTTGATAAGTACGTGCTCGTACAAGTTGCTAGTGGTTGCCATGTCTTTAGTGCGTCTTTATTTTCCTTATCAAAAAGTCCCCAGCGGAGTCGCCAATTGTTGGATCTAGGATCGTCGATCCGAAGATTTGAGTTCGTATTTGATAAAGAAATATTACATCTCTGTTCATGCGGCGATCTAGAAAGGTGATAGGTGTACTGTTGCGCCGGTGGACCCACATGTCCCGACGTACACGCTGGCGAGATGGGCCTTCGCTTCCTTTATTTCTTCATGGGCTTCGCGCTGATGGGCCTGAGGACTTTTCAATCTTATTTTCTCGCCGATTGTCTAATTTTGTTTTCAATCTTATAATTTTTTGTTTTCTTCGCAGATTATAAAATATATGTATTTATAAACATGCATTACTGTTACGAAGTAAGCGAGAGAGTGATGAAGTGAAAAATGTAATTTCTTCATTAAACTGAAAAGATACAAGTGTACCAACATTTATAGTATAATAGTGAGTTAACAAACTTTTAACAGATTGTTTAACCTCCTAACTGACAATTAACCACTAATTAAGAAACATCTAATTACACACTCTAATACACTCCCTTCAAGCTTTAATCTGATGACTTTGAAGGAACATAAAACCTTGAAGTTGACATCTTGGATAAGATGTAATGAAAAGATGAAGATGTTAATAGTTTTGTCAATATGCCGACATGTTGGTTTTGAGTATCAACATGAAAAGTCTTCAAGATTCCAGCTTGTAATTGCTCCATAACCTTGTGACAATCAAGCTCTACATGCTTGGTATGCTCATGGAATACCGGATTTGAGGCAATGTGCAAGGCAACCTTATTGTCACAATACATTTTTGCTGGACCTGTTGTTGTGATATGAAGATCCTTGAGCAGTTTGTTTAGCCAAATTAATTCATAAGTAGCATCAACTAATGACCTATACTATGCTTCTGCACTGCTTCTACTTACAACCCTCTGTTTCTTTTATTTCCAGTTTATAAGTGAGTTGCCTAAATAAACACAATAGCCTGAGATTGATTGGCGTGTATCTAAGCAGGCTCTCCAATCTGCATCAGCAAACACATTTAAACAGATTTCAGAAGCAGCTAAATAAAAGAGACCTTGACCAGGATTTGCCTTGATGGGCTTCGCGCTGATGGGCCTTCGCTTCGTCGTTTTCTTCATGGGCTTCGCGCTGATGGGCCTGGGAGTTTTGGGCCCATATCCTACAATATTCTGAAGCAGCTATCTGAACACTCTCTGTACTGCATTAATGTGCAAATATGTTGGTTTTTCTAAGAACTGACTCAACTTGTTAACAACAAAGGTGATGTCTGGTCAAGTATAATAACTTGCCAATGATTTTCTGTAGATTGTTGGATTAGACAATAGCTGACATGATGTTGTACTCATATTAGTAGTAGGATCCATAGGGACAGAGATAGATTTAGCAGCCAATAAACCTTGATCTGCAATCAAATCTAGGGCATATTTCCTTTGTGAGACTGATATACCTGTAAATGACCTTGCTATTTCTAAGCCTAAGAAGTACTTAAGCTGTCCAAGGTCTTTTATCTTGAAAGCTTTATGTAAAACAGACTTTAGATCATGTACTTCAGTATCACTGTTACTTGTAATTAGTATATCATCCACATATACTAATAAAGCAATAAAATTAGTATCAGTAGATTTCACAAATAGAGTATGTTCAGATGCAGATTGTTTAAAACCAAATTTAAGTAGAACAGCAGAGAAGCATTGATACCACTGTCATGAAGCCTGTTTCAGCCCATATAGTGACTTATTTAGTTTACAGACAGGATTAGGAGGTAATGTGGTACCTGGAGCAGCTGTATAACCCAAAGGAAGAGCCATATATACTTCTTCATCCAATGTACCATGCAGAAAAGCTGTTGAGACATTCATCTGAGTGAGACTCCAGCCAAGACAAGCAGCCAAACTTAGTACTAACTTATCCATATAGTCTACTCCTTCTTGATGAGTAAATCCTTTTGCTACTAAACAAGCTTTGAACCTATCTATGGTACCATCTGGATTATACTTAATCCTGTATATCCATTTACATCCCACAATATTCTTTCCTTCTGGTTTTGACACTATTGTGAATGTGTCATTATGTTTCAATGACTCTAATTCCTCATTCATGCCTTGAATCCATTTTGGAGATTGAACAGCTTGTTTAAAAGTCTTTGGTTCTGTATCATCACTTATAGCAAGGATGAAACGTTTGTATGCAGGTGATAAATGGTCATATGCGAGAACAGAAGATAAAGGATGAGTGGGTGATGAATGTGAAAAAATGGAAGTTGTAATTGAAAGAGATTGAGTTAAAGATCATTAATAGTTGATGTATTGTGTTTTTAACCAATTTAGGCTTTGATTTAGTTCTCATATTAGTTAGTTTCACTTGCATTTAGACTAGTTTAGGTTGCATTTTGCATTCTATTACATATTTTAGGTGCCTAAAGGTGTACGAAGCTTAATTGGAGTCAAACCGATAAGAAAGAGTCAAAAAGAAGCAAAGAAGGAGCTTAGGAAAAAGTACTAGCCAGGTTGTATCGGTTGCTTTGGCCGATACACTGTACCAGGCGATATGACTGATACAGTTGAACCGATATGCTGGTATCGACCAACCTGTATCGGTTAGGAGAGGCCGATACAATTTATGAAGAAACAGTACCGGGAAAACCAACGGGTACACATGGCCCGATACACTTGTATCGACCAGTGTGTACCGGTTGATTCAGCCGATAGCAATTGCAAAGGTTTTGTACCGGCCACTTGTACCGGCCAATCTGGCCGATATCGACAAAAAAGGCAAAAATGAATTGTTTTAAACACTTTGTAAAACCTAGTTTTCATTACCCATCTTTTTCTCAAAAAATCTTTATAAACCTTTGATTGGAGACTTGAGTTTGATTTTGATTCTTGTGTGTTTCTTTGTTTAATTTCTTGTCATTGATTGAATCTAACCATGGTTAAACATAATTCTACTCTTGGAATTTTTTGTTTTACTCATGGCTAGTGAGTAGTTCTAAATAAACAAATGGGTTAGGTAGATTAGGGTGATTAGATGGTGGAATTCGACGCTTAGGGATTATAGTTCTTAAATCCCCATGCAGTAGATGTTCTTAATGCTAGATTTAACTTGATCAATTGAATCTAGATCATAGGAAAATTATTTCCCGAAAGGTGTTCGATGAAATTTCTGAACCAATCGATGTATGCTAAATGAGGCCTAGCCAAGATATTGTGTTAGTTAGTTTAGTGGTTAAGTATAGATTAGATCTTAATGTTTCATAATCGTGTGATTATTCAAGAGATTGTTTTAGTTGCATGATTATGAAAAGAATTATTACCACGAGAGTGGATTAATCTATTCATGGGAATCTTAGACCAAGGATTAGCAGTTAGTGTTAGCATTGAGCATCTTTAGGATATCATTTGATCACCCGAGTCGATTAACTTAGCCCGTTTGTTTAGCTTTTTATCATTTCATTCTTCGTTTAATCCTTATTATCGTTTTTACTTAATCAATCATCGGTTTTCAATACTTGCACGTTTTAATCGATAATTACAACCAACTTTGAATCGCTTAGACTAAACGTGATTTCAATAGAACTAGTGAGTTAATTGCATCCCGAACTGGATTTGACACCTAAGTACTACATCGACATTCAAGTAGTCTAGGATTACTTGCTAGATAGGAAACCATAAAATCCTGTTTATCAAATTGGCGCCGTTGCCATTTTTGGATTTCGATTGACAATTAGTTCTTTTAATTTGTTTGGGACTAAGCCCAATTTTCACTACTTTATTAATTTCTCTACTTCTCTTATTTATCCATTTTCATGTGTATGCACTTGAGTAGTAGAGGAAACACATATCTCATTCCGATAGTCGAGGATATTCGCGCTCTTGAACGTTTGAACGCACGCGAACGTCGAACCAAGAACATCCACCTCATATTAGACGTTTGGATTTAGAGATGGAAAACCATAACAACAACGGTGGTGGACGTACCATAGGTGAGAATGATGCCCCTAACGCTCATACTCAGCATATCGGGATTAAACCACCAGCCATTGCTAATAACAATTTTGAAATCAAGTCCAGCCTCATCACAATGGTTCAAAACTCCAAGTTCCACGGTCTACCTATGGAAGACCCTTTGACCATTTGGACAATTTCGACATGTTGTGCAGCACTGTCAAGATCAATGGAGTGACA
>OVBE01010119.1:1482-15322 GCA_900406425.1 Iberis pinnata
GGAAACAGAAATCACAACAAGCAAACAAGATTCAAAGCATAACAAGCGGATTAGACAATGAAGGAGGGGGTTGGGATGGACCTCGGTCGGCCTAGTCACCTAGGTGAAGGTTCGAGAAGGAGTCCATAGCTGATCCCATGGGCGTCATATATGAGATGATGTTCTTCAAATCATAGAAGTCATGACGGAACCCGAGATTATGATCCTGGTCGAAGGCAATCCTTCCGCGGTCGGGAAGTAATAGTACTCATTGACTCTGGTATTCCAGCTCGTATAGATAGCAAAATCAGGAGTTAAGACTTCCATTTATGAATCACGTCTCTACTGGGTAATCCATGTTCATCAGTCTTGATGGGTAGATGCGTCCTCTAGGTCGTATCCGAAGTCTCTTGAAAATTGGTGTTATCCACCCTCCGATGCTTAATTCTGGTCTGTCCCGTCATTCCTCATCCAAAGCCTTATTTTCGTACCCTAATAGTCCCTCTATGAATTGTTTGAGGGAGAAAGGTTGAAGCCGGCTTAAGTTGGGGAACCGATGCAGGTTATGCAAGGAGTTGCGTAACCGGAGAGCAACACCGATCCGCAGGAGCCTTAGTTCTTGCTTGATTACTGTGTCAGTGTCCTTCCTAGCATAGAATGAATGCGCTAGGATCAGTTGTACGTATCTTATGGCTGGGTGGCAGATGCTAGAGCTTTTTGTCTTTCCTTGTTAAAAGTTGTCCGCTGCTATCTCATTCCAAACGAACTCTACTTCGTCCTCAGCAATTTCAAAATTATTTGATTGGTACTTCATCCATATAAAACCATAGATTTCCACAAGGTCTCCAAAAGTGACTCTATTTGTTTCCCCATCCAACATTTTGAAAGTTATAACACCTCCAAAAGTGTCATTAATGTCATCGTCGTCGAAACAGTAGGCTACCTATAGGGATGCAAGGAACATGCAAGTTTCCTCCTGGTATGCTTCATGGTTATGGTTGACTATGTTTGATATCATCATATGTCCTAACATGTCTTGGACCTCTCTTCGGATGTCGAGAGTGTTCAGAGTCTCGAGATCGGGAAACGTTGACCCCGTGAAGTCCAGTTGCATCAATATCCCATAGATTTCTTCTTCTGAATGTCTCTCTTGGTGGTTACGCGACATTGTGTTCCTAAAAGGGCAACACAGAAGCGATAGTGTGTGAGTTTTGTTCAAGCGCTTAAAGAGGTCAACAAGTGCTGCATATGCATTCTCAAAATTAGATTGGGTACACAAGCTACTATAACAGTTAACAAGTTAAATTCATGGTTTGATCACTTATTTCTTTATCCTTAGTTCAAATTGATTTTTATAAGCATAAAATCGGTGCAACCAAAACGTTTTTATTCATGAAAGAATGAAAACAATTTTGTAAAACGTAAGTCGAAATCGATAAGGAAGGATTAAGATCGAAAAAGAGAAGGGGTGAAACCGATTTTTGCAATAGTGAGAGCTTGTTGGGAAATCCATTTAGAGCAAAGCTACTTGATGAAATGCCTTGGAGAAACCAAAAGAGTTTTTATAGAAAATGGTTTTGAAGTAGATGAAAGAAGAAGTTAGAGGTACTCCCTTATATAGAGCTAATGGCGATTTTTGGGGAGGTGGTAGTGAGTGGAGGTTTGTGGTGGAGGAGTAAAAAGGCTGTATGTGGAGGAGGAGTAAAGAGAGAACATTGGGGTGTTGGTTGTGTAAGGGAATCTTGGAAAGCTTGAGTTGTCACTTCCCTTAGTGGTTGTGTAAGATAGGTGATGTTTTGTCCATGGGGTAAAAGGATGCAAGTGGGCAAGTGGGCAATGGAAGTGTATCTTTGTCTTTGAGAGAGATATGCTTTTCGAAATCACAATAGTTCCTCTTGGTTCGAATTGCTTGCTTTGCTCGGGTTGATCGCTTCTTCGGTTCAATGACGTTTTGATCATGTAGATCGATCCCGGTGTTGAGTACAAGATCAATCCTGACATGTCTTGGATCGATCATTGTTGAGAAGTTGGATCGATTCCGGCATTGATTGGGATCGATCACATGTTGTGCATTGGATCGATCACACATTGTTCATGGGCTCGATCCCGACATTAGGGTGGATCGATCCTGGCTTAGGAATGGATCAATCTAGTTGTTGCAAACGACACGTATTGGATCGATCATGGCTCGAGAGTGGATCGATCTTGGTCAAGCATGGATCGATCTCTTTTGTTGAAAACGCATTGATCCGGACATTCTCTCACTTGATTAACATGTTAAAAATGCATATCACCCTTGTCCCATTACTTTTCTTATTGCATGAATTCCCGAAACTCAATCCATAAGTACCTAAGACACCAAAACAAGATGAAACTAAAACGCGTTAAATCAAATACTTTAAATTTTAAAACATTGAAATTGAAATATATACAAAGATAAACATGGGACTTCCTCGCAAGTGAGCTTGTTTTAAGTCACTAAGCTTGACTTCCTGTTTTTAGGATTAGTGACCCTGAGACGGTTCTCCAAAGAGAACCGAGGTCTTTTCTGAAAAGGCTCATTTGTCATAGTTCTTATCAACCTTAGAGTTCAACGTTGGTTTTTAATCAACTTCTACAGCAAGTATGATGTCTTCTTCTGAAAGTACTTCCTTGATCATGAAGGTCTTGGAACAAAATAGATCCACATTTCCCATATTATACTTGAACCTTTTCTTGAGTAAGAACACTTGGTCTCCGTTTTTGATTTCAAAGGTTCGAGGTTGAGGCTCCAAGTATTTTTCAGAAATTGGATTGTTCGAAGGTGGTTAAGAGGTGGCACACGCTCGGGTTTAGGTTTAAACTCAGGATTTCTTTTTCCTGGATCCTTAAGGTTACCTTCACCCTTGGACATTTCCAATATCCTGATTTCCTTCACCTCAGCAGAAACTCCTTTATCAGGTTCTTTAACAGGTTTGAAGACTTCATAGTGCATTCCAGACTTCGTTGATTCCTTTCCCAATCCATCTTCAATTTCTTCAACACTTGAGTACCCATTCTTCGGGTTATCTTCATTCAGTTCCTTCTCATATACCAGCTGATTTTGGGAGTGAGGTCCTTGGGGTTAATCGTTATGTTGAATATAATCTTTGGTCCTATCCCTATGTCCAGCTTAATGTGACCCTTCTTGATGTTGATTACAGTTCCAACCGCTGCTAGGAACGTTCTTCCGAAGATCAATGGATCTTTAGACTCTTCATCCATCTTCAATACCATAAAGTCTGTGAGTATTGTTACATCCATGATCTTGATAGGTAAGCTCTCCAATATGCCAACAGGATGCATAACTGATCTGTCCGCCATCAGCAAGTTTATTTTTGAAGTCTTAAACTCATCCAATCCTAGCCTTTCGGCAGTGGACATAGGCATAAGGTTGACTGAAGCTCCCAGGTCCCAGAGGAATTCATTGAAAGTGGAAGTTCCAAGTGAGCATGGTAGTGTGAACGAACCAAGGTCTTCTTGCTTTGTCGTTATCAATGAGTTGCGTTCTTCAGGTGGTTCCACCTCTTCTTGAGTTACTTCTTTCTTCACGATTTTTGCAAAAACCTCATGGTATTTTGCCATAATTTCCTTCTTGAATCTGGAAGGGAAAGGTAACCTCGGAACGTATGGTGGTGGAACAAATGGTGCGTCCTTCTGTTGTGAAACATATGATTGCTCAGCAAGAGATGGTTATGTGATCACTTCTGGTGGAGGTTGCAATTGTTTCTAAGCATTGGTTATTGCAGGTTCATCTTCTTCAGAATCGTTTAAACACGAACCCCCCCCCCCCCCCCCCCCCCCCACCCNATGTTGACGTAATCTTTTGGGTTCTGCACAGACTTGCCCGGTAGATGACCATTTGCAGAAGTTGAAGTGGATGCAGTTTTTCCTTCAAGAGTGGTGACCCTGGAGGTGAGATTGTCAATCTTGGAGTAGACTGCACCGAAGGAAATATCCATCTTGTGTTGGAGTTCGCCAAACTTCTTTGATGTTTCCATTGCATAAGTAGCCTGTCCTTGAAGAAGTTGTTGTAAGGTAGCTGCTATGTTGAAGGGTTGAGCAGGAGGTTAATTAGATGAGAAACCGGAAGGTACACTAGTAAGTTGATGTTGCTGTGGTTGTTGGAAACCATTCTGTTGTTACTGCTTGGGGTAGTAAGCTCTGTTCTGGGTTAAGTTGTTGAAGGGTTGAGAGTTCTTCTGCTGTTGAGGTGGGTATACTTGGTCTTGAGGATTAGCAACGTTGTTGCTTCTGTAAGAAAGACCAAGGTTGTTAGAGTAGTTGAAGTACCCTTTGTTGTAACCCCCTTGGTTCTGCACATAGCACATTTCTTTTTCTTGTTGAGTTCTGGCAGCTTGAATCTGGAGTTTCTCTTCATCAGAGATGAAGTGAACTTGATGTTGTTGACCCAGGAGTAACCTGTCCAACTTCTCATTCAATGCCTTGATTTCCTTCTTAGTGCCATCATCAGAAATAGAACTACCTCGAGGTGTTCTATCGTAGTCTTCACTGTAGATCCCATCATATTGGGCAAGGTTTTCAACCAACTCCCATCCGTCATCAACGCTCTTGTTGAGGAAGTTCCCGTTACTTGCAGTATCCAGCATCATTCTAATCTTTGGCAAGACACCTCTGTAGAGTGTGATGAGTAAGGAAGCCTTGCTGAAACCATGATGGGGGCATTGTATAGTGTAGTTTTTGAAACGCTCCCAGGCCTCAGAAAAGGTTTCAACGTTCTTCTGTGCAAACCCGGAGATTTCGTTTCTCAAGCGTGCTGTTCTGGTAGTGGAGAAGAACTTTGCAAGGAATGCCTTCTTTCAGGCATCCCATGTTGTGATGGAGTTCCCGGGGAGTGACTTCTCCCACTGATGTGCCTTCTCCCCCAATGAGAATGGGAAGAGGCGTAGCTTGAATGCGTATTCATTCACACTGTTGATCTTTGTCAGATTGCAGAAGCTGTCAAACTCATCTAGGTGAGCAAGTGGGTCTTCCAAAGGTAGCCCATTGAACCTATTGCTCTGGACCATGGCAATGAGACTGTGCTTGATCTCGAAGTTGTTGTTCTGGACTGCAGATGGATTGATTCCATGTCTGACGGTGTGAGTGTTGGGCTTGTCACCAGCACCTATGGTGTTCTGGTTTTCTCTGTCAACATTGTCTGCCATGTTGAGGTTTAACCCTCTCAAGTGTTCCGCACGTTCGTGTTCACGTCTTGCCCGAGAGTGTTCTCGTTCAAGAGCTCTGATGTCTTTAACGAGTGGAAGCAAGTCAGTTGGTTCTCTGATTCTCAGGTGTATACACTGCTAAGCAGGTACATGAAAAAAAAGCCAACAAGGTAGACTGGTAAGTTAAAATGTAAGAGAAAAGCTTGATCTCAAAAGATCCAAAATCCAGAATGTAGTAACAAATCCCAAATGGCAACAACGCCAAATTGATAATAAGATTTTAAGGTCCTATTGGGTATCAATCACTCATCGTTGTAGTATATATGGGTTTGTCAATCCATAATGGGAACTCACTAAACAATCTGGATGTAATGGATGCCTTAAAGTCAAGCTAAGTGTTAAAAGGGGTTGTTGCTAAAAGTTCTTAAGTGCAATGAACATAAAAAGCATAAAACAGATGGAAGCATAAAAGAATTGAAAGAAAAAACAGAGTAAATGCAAAGAGAGTGAAAGGTGCAAGCAATGTAAAGCAGTTCCTGAGGACATAGGGTAACCCCTAGACAGTAGCTACATAAACAATCAATTTCAATTCCTTGGCCATGATGTGCATCCTGTTTTGAAATCGCGTTCATTTATACTTCGTTTTATATAAATATCTCCTAACGTAGATGGTATATACAGGTATTCTTGCAAAATCATTGTCCCTCGTACGTTGGTTCGATGTACAGGCTACCCTCTATGCACATCGGCCTATGTTCATGTATTTCCTACTTCGTATATATTCCATTGGTTTTTGTGTTTATCATCTAGTGTCTCATACTATGTGTACACGTCCATATTATGTTGGGAGATATCTGTTCTGTACATGGTCGCGTGTCCATTCCTCCCTACCCAAGTTGTACATACATGTGTCATATAAGCACCATTGTACAATCTCGTTCGACGGTGCGATGCACACTAGAGGGTGTGTACATGTGCACCTCATGCCCTTTCTCGTCCATCGCCGATTACTCGTACACTCGTGTAGAGCATGCATCCATAATATATCATAGACTCCATGACAATGGGCGGGCATGGAATGGTTATCCTATATGCCCCAGGAAGTGTACATGTTCATCCCGTTTAGACAACGAGTACATGTGTACCAAGTTTTATCTACATACCTCCCAAGGTAGGTTGTACATACAGTTTGAGTGTCAGAAACATTTTACAAGAGTGTATGAACACTCATCCATGTTCAAGGTACACTTTTGTAGGGGAAGGCCCAAGCGTATAAGTGTTCAAGGTGAAAGCTTCAAAAATCCGAGTGGTTAAGGAGTCATGATGCGCGGGTTTTTTTGAATGTCGCGCCTAGTCCAAAACATGAACTTCATTTTGGGTTGTAGTAGGTGGCAATGTTTGTTTTACGTTATGTTGATATATTGCGAACCATGTATGTGGACGTTAATTTAGTACCAGCAAACTGTTTACATAGTGCTGTAATTGATTCGAGATCTTTCATACAAAGTCTTAATACAAAGACAAAGCACAAACGACATTAGAGAAACATGGCATAAAACATTGCACACACGTCTTGGTCACCCAATCTGAGTAGTGGAGTGGCTCAAAGGAAGCACGACACTCACATTCCGTTACATAGTGCGGCTACCAAGTGGGGTGAAAAGTAAAGCAGTTTAACGGATGGACAGAGTTGATGTGGTGGATAATAGTCTCTCCTGTGTAAACCAGAAGTTCATGTGTAGACGTTGCAATGATGTCGTCCAGTAGATCCCCAGGGTCCATGCCACTACAGTAGTAAAGAACGGCCAGAAGAACACTCATAGTAGGTTGGACATCTTTGATTGTCTCTAGAATGTATATAGCGCCTATACATTCGGCTTGTTTGAAAGCGAGGTCTATTGCGTGGAGGTACAATACGTAAGGGTTCTTCCTGGACAAGTATTGCCTGTACATGTAATTCAGTGGCGACCAAGGGAGAACTGCTTCTGGGTAGTCCGGGTGCTTGTCTAAACGTAACATCGGCAAAACGGAGACATCGTACACCCAAAATTTACCGGATTAGCATGATCATAAAAGACCCTTCAACGCTGTGAGACCTTCTTCTGCGCATATTTAGATGATCTTGGTGACTAAATCCCTCGGGAGCAGGGATGGTTCATCATAGCGACGTAGAAAAACCATGTACACTTGTATGAAATGTGGTGGTATTGTTTCGTGGCTTTTCTTGTTTCGTTGGGAGGAACTAAATATTATACCTCACACCTGACAACGATAAGTCCACAAATCACATCAACCCTCTGCAGTCCAAGCGTATTCCAATACGTGTATCGAAAACGACGATGCCACTATTTATTTAAGTTTTCTCCCTTAATTGCTTCCACATACACAACCAACCGTACATTATTTGCGCGCCAAAACTCCCCCCCCCAAATAAAAAAAACCCACGGAAATTACACATGTACACACATACCGATAGACATTGTCTTCCAGCATAGATACGATCCACATTGCGCTATGCCTAACAAATTAGTTGTCAAAATTGTTCAGCTTTGCGCGGAGGATGTCCTCGGATCACTGAAAGGACTTGTACGTGCCAGCCGGTCTGGTAAACACTGGGTGTACGACATAGCGAGTCTGCCAACATTGCGTTTGGACAAGTCCCATGGCTTCTCAGTAGCATTATTCGCAAGCTCACCGCTCAACCCCGTTTACAAGCAATGCTTGTACGCAAAAAACCATTCAACCTGTCCACGCACTCATGCAAATACTACTAGCATCCCTTTAATGCTGCAGTGGCATGGACCCCAGACAACTTATGGACGATATCATTGAACCATACACTTGCGCCTGCCTCGTGTCACTACCATACAACACATCACTGTCTTTTCTCGTTGAACAACTCCACATACTTCAGCAGTTGGTGGCCCCAAGACATGTGTACAATGCTTCATCCCGTGTTTTTCTAATGTCATTTGCAATTACTCTTAAATGTACGCTTTATCTACCTCGTACTACGTTTCCCATGTTAAACAATGGCTTTCTTTAAAATATTATCTTAAACTTTCAACTTAATTTACAATCAACAAACTTTTCATACACAACAACACCAAAAACCTGCATTAACTTCTCGAAACGAAATTACATATTTCCATTACATTATGGGGACTCCATAATCCAAAAAGGTGCAATGCCATCACTATGCATCCATCCCCCCAAAAGATTCTCCAACCTCCTTTTTATCCAATCGGGTTTTTGCAACTAGCCCGATTCTCCAACCTCCAACCTTGCACCTTGAACACTTATTTGTTTGGTTATTCCCCTACAATGCAGTTAACCTAAAAAAATTAATCCATGTGGATGACCCATTATTACATAACCGAAGGACGTACCGTTATTCGCAGTGGACGGTATGCGTATCTCTCTTGGCCTTCCCAGAGGTCTTCTTGCTCGAGGAGGCATAAGCACCCTGCCCTTTATCTCATCTGGTATGTTCACATCATCTGGCCTTACTTCTAGCATTATTACCCCCGCATAGGTTACACCCTAAGTTCTCTTTTTGTAACAATACCCACTAGATCGTCATACAACATATCAATTGAGTCTGCAGCAAATATCGCGTGTCCATATGGAACCTTCATGCGATCTTACACTTTACAAGTACATTTACGTACATCCAGTTGTATTACCTGCCTCTCCCCAAACTTACCATTAAATTGAAAATTCCAATTGTCTATTCTTTCAACTTTGCATCTTACGGTCTTGCTTTTAACCTTCATCATCTCTTTTTCGCTTCCGGAGTCACATAGTTGCCCCAGTTTTGTGCTTTTCTCCTCCTTAAACAAAACCATCTTGTCATAATAGATTGAATGAACTTTAGTAGCTCTATTATAGGAGATGCACGCCCCATCCTAAACACATTGTTCATAGTCTCGCATAGGTTATTTTTCATCAGATTGTATCGTTCACCTCTCGAATGCGCTCTCGTCCAATGTGAGAAGCCAATCTTTTCCAAATACTTCGCACACTCCCCATTACGCAACAATATTTTATCATATATAAACCTAAAGTACCCAACCTTCCAAGCAAATGCCGCTTGTACCACCATTTTTCCCAACCCCTTGCTGTGGAATCTCGCTGTCATATTTCTTTGCAAATGAACCATGCACGCACCATGATTTGCCAATGGAAACACCCGGGTCTTATCTTTGTATATTGATTGTGCTATGTTTGATATTAATGTCAAACTTGGACTGCCTGCAACAATCCTCTCAATCTTCTCGAAAAACCACGTCCATGACTCATCATTCTCACTGTCCACCACAACAAATGTGAGTGGAAACACCTGAAAATTTGCATCCTGTCCACAAGCCGTCAGCAGAACCTCTTTGTACCTCCCACCTAATTGTGTCCCATCCACAACAATAACACGCCTCAGTTTCCTAAATCCACTGATTGATGCACCAAAGGAAAGGAAGCAATATAGAGAATGTTCATTCCCATCACAGCTTTGGTCTAATTTGATGTCAGTTATTGTCTCTGGGTTTGCCAAACCCAACACGTACATATACTTTGCTAACTTGGCGAAATCCTCCTCGTACAACCCGTCCACGACACCTGACGCAACCTCTCTCGCTCTCCAACACTTAATATACGATGCCGACACCCTCAACTCTTCTAGAACTAGCTTTTGCAGCTGACCAGACCGCGGCTCATTAACTACAGTTCCAAATTTTTTCCTGTACACAGCAGCTAAAACCTTGGATGTCGCATGTTTTTTGTATCCGTTCCTCGTTTCAATATCACATGTATGGATGACGCAAGCTTTACTTATCTCGTACTCTCCATTCTCATATATCTCATGAGCCATCACTCTCCACTCACACTTTTCCCCAACGCAGGTTACGAAAAAATAATTTTTCTTTGTAGTAGTTTGTTTAAACAGAAACATACCCTTTATAGCTACTATAGCCAATGCAATTTGACAATCGCTCTTACAACTAAACCTCTTCCCAACCTCAATCTTTTCCCCCTTCGAATCTACATCTAACTCCTAATCAGGTATGACGCTTGTGTCAACATCATTGTCGTCATACATCGGCGGAATGTCCTCATCATCATCACCCCCATCCTAAACCGCTCCACCAACCCCATCTTCGATGGACATACTACAATCCATACTGTTTTCCGGTGTACATATTATCTCGGGTGTGTTTGAACCACCAAACGGGTCATCAATCAACAGAGCCCAAAAATATGTATCGTACCCACGCAGTTCTGTCTCCTCCAGGAATAACTCGTGTTCAACCATTGGAAATTCAATCCCAAGGTCAAATGGACTACGCTTTGTTTTTGTTGTTGTATTACTTTTCCCCAAAGTAGCTTCAACCGCTTCTACATGTGCCAAAAGTTCCTCGTCTTCTACTAATTCCATTGGTTCAGCTTGTCTAAGAAAAACCAGTATCTTCACTCATTGATACTGGTGAGTCTCTTGTCGCTGTCACCCTTACACGTTTTGATGGTCGACTGTCAGGCGTACAAATGGTATTGAATGACACAAATAGAGCCATTCCAGGTCGTTTGGCAAATTCAGTTTGCACTATTGACCATGCCTGGTTACTGGTCACCAGTACTGGAGATTGAATTTATCCCATTCCATTTTCCTCAACCTCCGCCGGCTAGTAACTAAGGGTAACACTTGTATCGTCGTTCTCAACCACACTAAATTCCCTGCACACACTAGAGTGTATGCCGTCCAGCGTACACTCATCATCTAAACTCACAAACCCTGACATCTTCCGTTTGAAAATAACGAAATACCACTTTCCAAGTTCTCCACAAATCCATTCACCACACATCACCATTATGTACTTTGCCATATTTAAACTGTTTGACCTTTTAAATCTGTACAAGAAAAACGTTACACTTAGAGGGCGTTCTGATACAAAAAACTTTCCTCATGTACACATGAACGTAAAAAACTTTAAAAACCTTCACTTACTGAAAGATGAAGCTTCCATTTGTCTTCCTAAACCTGGTACATCTGTTATCATATATTTCCTATTATCTATTGGTACATATGTTTTCTCTCAACTCGTTTCCCGAGGGATTTGTAAAAGTCTCGCCTTTTTGAACATGTAAAATAAACTTTAATAAGCTGTCCACATCTCCATGTCATACGAGACGACCAAAATCTCCCTCACGCGCTCGCAGAAGGATTGTCATACCACGCGGGGGAAGGTAAGGCTATTTTCATCCACAATAATTTCTCTTTCTTCCACAAAGTACACCATAATTAGAATGTACACCAAACTGAAAATACTTTGGAATAAGTCCACCTTCAAGATAGTAAATGTTATTCTCTTAGACACAAGTGTATCTATTTAAACTATAGTCTCCTTCCTTTATTTGGGATTTCATGCCGGCGAGCTTCGAATGTGATTCCAAGATAGTTCGCTTCGCTTTTCATTTGGCTCTTTATTTATGCTTTTGTTGTGTCATTTTTTGTTCTTATTTACTCATTTAATGGAGTGTAAACTATTTAACATAAATGAAAGTATCTTGTTTGACAAAAAAATCTCTCTTTTAGCTCACAATGTTCAACTTTCACAAAATATTTTTCATGTCATTCTTGATTGTACACTGGATGTAAGCCATCAAGAGCAAATGACTGTAATAGTACGTTTTGTGACCATATTAAACAAAAAAAAGTGAGAGTAGAAGAATTTTTTTAGAGTTTCTTATGGTAGTTGATACTTTTGGATTAGGCCTCTTTGAAAAATTGCTAGATGTTTTAAATTCTTTTACTTTTGATGTTGATAATGTGAGGGGCCAAGGTTATGCTAGTGGTTCTAATATGAAAAGAAAACATCAAGGTGTCCAAAAGTGTTTTCTTGATATAAATCCAAAAGCATTATATATGCCATGTGCTTGTCATAATCTTAATCTTGTGGTTAGTGATATGGCTCATTCATGTCGAAAGTTCTTTCTTTCATTGGTGTTTTGTATCGCATATATGCATTATTTTCTAGTTCTACAAAGAGAATGAATATTTTTCTTCATCATGTTCCTTTTGCACAATGAAATCTCTATCTAATACACGTTGGGAGAGCCGAATCAAAAGTGTTAAAGCTATTAGATTTCACACTCCACAAGTAAGGTTAGCTCTTTTAGAATTATATGAATCATGTGATGATGCTATGGAAAAAGTGATGTTGAAAGCTTGATAATGACATTTGATAATTTTGAGTTTTTATTTGGCATTGTTATTTGGTATGAAATCTTGTTTGCTATAAACTCGGTGAGCAAAAACTTACAATCAAAATCTATTTGTATTGATAATGCTTTGAAGCAATTGCAAGGTGTAGTTTTTTGGGGAAGTATAGAGAAGAAGATTTTAGTTCTAGTTTGAGTATAGCTAAAAGTATTGTTCGTGATAAAGCTATCGATCCTATATTTCCTAAAAAATGTCATACTTGTAGGAAAAAAAAGTTTGACGAAACTTTTCATGAAAAAATTCAATCGGGTGAGGAGACTTTTAGAGTTAACTGTTTTCAGTTATAGTGAACATGGCAATAACTTCGGATTCTTGGTATTAAATATCAAATTCAGTCCCAACTATAATGAAAGTACCTATTGTCTATATAGTTTTTAAGAGTATAATAAAACTCTAATATGTTTTAATAACATTTTTTGAAAATTTTCAACGTTATATATATATTGAAACTCAGAGAGTATATTTAATTTGATACTATATTGTAAAATGTATTTAAAAAATAATATTGTAAGAATAACTCTTATGTAGGTATTGTTTCTACATTCTGCGCAAGGTGAATGAACTAATAAATCGTCTGGTATTAGCAAAAAAAAATTTTCCGCATTTATATGTAGATATTGTTCCTTTATATTGTGCAACCAATATAGGAGTTTAATATCTTATTCATATTATAAAAAAAAAGAATAACTCTTATGTTTTTTATCCGCAAACAAAAAAACCACTCAAATAAGTAAATAACTAAAAGTACTAGCTTAAAGAAACTGAAATGAAGAAAGCTTAAACTAGATTTGTAATAACCAGAAAAATTTTAAACTCAGCATTTACTTGATCGAGTTAGATACAAGGTTATGAAATTTAACTCTATTACAAAATGTTAAGTTTGAAAAAAAAATTTCCTCATTTTCTTGATGTATATTATTTATATGTTTATCTTTTTTCCTATTAATTAATTATCTCTAGTGAAATGATGAAAGCTGTCAAAAATTAGAATAATAATAGAAAAACCATATACACTATTAAAATTATAAAATATCTTACCAGATAGCTTAATTGGCATCGTTCAAAATTTTTCCAAAAATGAAACCAGATTCGTTTTACATATTTTTTCGAGAAAGAGATGATGAATAAGACAAGCGAATCTAGATGCCCGAACAAAACAAAAAGTAGTATAAAATGAAAGAAACTTGATTTTCTCTCGACCTTATTCCTTAATTGGTGAAGTACTTAATTAAATTAGCATATTCATCTTTTTTCTATTTATTAACAATAAAGGGAACATGAACAACCGTTAACATCAAAAGCCGTTTGTCTTCTCAACACAAAATGTATTCCTAAAGCTTCTTCTTCCCTATATTTTCTTTTCATCTAACAAATATTATTTCTTTTTCTACGGCTAAAAAAA
>OVBE01010120.1:0-15321 GCA_900406425.1 Iberis pinnata
GAACATAAAACCAAAAATCAACACATAACCTAAAATTTTGGGTATTTTTTTATATATCGGTTTTGAAATACCTGAAACCGACATAGAACCGAGTAATTATAATTTTTAAAGTGGTGGATCATTACTATTTTTTGTATTTTCGGGTATTTTTTGTATTTCAGGTCCGAACCGACCCGAAACCGGCAATAACCGAACATGAACCCAATCGAATATTAGAAAAGTATCGACTAGGTATTCGAATTTAAGATTCAAAGAACCAGAACCGAACCGAATGCCCAAAAGGCAAGCTCTAAAAAAATTGTGAACAAAAAAAAAAAGGGACCAATAAGAAACCGCCACGTGGCGGTTCGGATACTCTCACAAAAATCTCAAGAGAGAAACATATCTCTCTCTCTCTAGCTTGTTTTGCATTTGTTTGATATTTTTTTTTTTAAAGAACTGCTGTAGGTACAGCGATAAAGATGCTCTTAGAGTATGCATAATGGTAGGATTTCATTAGANAGGGACCAATAAGAAACCGCCACGTGGCGGTTCGGATACTCTCACAAAAATCTCAAGAGAGAAACATATCTCTCTCTCTAGCTTGTTTTGCATTTGTTTAATATTTTTTTTTTTAAAGAACTGTTGTAGGTACAGCGATAAAGATGCTCTTAGAGTATGCATAATGGTAGGATTTCATTAGAGATTCTAATGATTATTTTAGTATTATTTACCAATCTTTAAAAGATTAAGAATCTTTTCAATTTTATTATTTCCAAGAATATTAATATGGTTTTTAATAATTAAAAATTATTATTTTGTATTTGAGATATTTGAACATAAGTTTTTTATTGAAATATTTGAACATCAAATTTATGAAACTAACAAATTATTGCATTAAAATTTCGGGTATTTTCTGATTATTTTAACATGGAACCGAACCGATCCGGAACCAACAAGAATCGAACCGAATATTAGAAAATATCGATTAGGTACTTAAATTTAGGATCTGAAGAACCGGAACTGAACTGAAACTAATACCTAAAACTTCAGCCCTACAAAAAATCATGAATAAAAAAACGGAACCAAACCTACTCGGAAACCCAACCAAAACCAAACCGAATATTAGAAAAGTATCGATTGGGTATTCGAATTTAGGATCCGAAAAACCGGAACCGAACCGAATACCCGAAAGCCCAGCCCAACAAAAAATAATGAATAAAAAAATGAAACCGAACCGACCCGGAACCGATAAGAACCGAACTGAATATTAGAAATTATGTGATCCTAGGTGTGAGGAACAAGTTCTTGAATGCTTCTCCAATGGTTGTGATGATGATAGGACGAAATTGAGTGAATGATACTTCTAAGAGTTGCGGAATGACTCCTAGACTATCTGGATTTGGCTTGTTATGTAGAATCAGGTTTAGAACATGAACAAGACCAAAATGATCAAACAAGATTCAAGAGAATTCTTTAGGGTTTTTAGAAAGGTGTTTGATGATTCTATTGATAATTTCATTTTGCCCATCATATTGTGGATGACAAGTAGTAGAGAAACACAACTTAGTTTCTAACTTAGACCATAAAGTTTTCCAAAAGAAACTAAGAAACTTAGTGTCCCTATCAGAAACAATTGTCCTAGGCATTCCATGAAGTCTAACAATTTCCTTAAAGAATAAATTAGCAACATTCACAACATCATCAGTTTTATGACATGGAATAAAATGAGCCATTTTGGAGAACCTATCAACAACTACAAATATATAATTCTTTCCAGTCTTAGTTCTAGGTAATCCAACAACAAAATCCATTGAAATATCATGCCATGGATGCAAAAGAATGGTAAAGGAGTATACAGACCGTGGTTTTGGACTTTGGATTTAGCCAGTTTGAAAGTTACACATCTTTCACAACCTTTTTCTACATCTCTTCTCACGTGTGGCCAAAAGAAATGCTCTTGCATTACACTAAGAGTCTTAGACACTCCAAAATGCCCCATACGTCCACCTGCATGATCTTCTTTGACAAACAAATCTCTCAAAGAGGAGTTAGGCACACATAGTCTATTTTCAAAGAAGAGAAAACCATAATTCTTGAAGTATTTACCACGTCCAAACTTCACACAAGAAGCATATATCTCTTTAAAATCAGAATTAGTGGCATATAAATCTTTAATTTGTTCAAATCTAAGTAATTTGGTTGCAAGAGTAGTTAAGAGAACATACGTTCTCGATAGTGCATCAACAACTATGTTTTCCTTACCTTTCTTGTACTTGATCACATATGGGAAGGTTTCAATGAATTCAATCCATCTAGCATGTATCTTGTTCAGGTTTTGTTGTCCTTTGAGGTGCTTGAGGGACTCATGATCTGTATGGATAACAAACTCCTTGGGTCGGAGATAGTGTTGGCATATTTGTAATGCCCTTACAAGTGCATAGAGTTCTTTATCATATGTTGGATAATTCAAAGTTGCTCCTCCAAGCTTTTCACTAAAGAAAGCTATTGGTTTCTTCTCCTGCATAAGTACAACACCTACACCAACACCAGACGCATCACATTTTGTTTCAGAAGTCTTAAAAAAATCAGGAAGAGAAAGGATTAGTAAATTGGTGAGTTTCTCTTTCAAAGCCAGGAATGCTTCTTCTTGTGCTTGTTCCCACTTAAACCCCATGTTTTTCTTGATATTTTCAGTAAGTGGTGCAACCAAAGTGCTAAAGTCCTTGACAAATCTTCTATAGAAACCAGCAAGTCCATGGAAGCTTCTCACTTCACCAACTGTTTTTGGACTTGGCCATTCTTTAATAGCTTTGATCTTTTCTTCATCCACCTTGATTCCATCTGTACTTACAACAAAACCTAAACACACAAGGTGATCTGCTCCAAAAGTACATTTCTTCAAATTAGTGTTGGTGTCGAAACCCCCCAGCAGGTTTCCCACCCAACTAGTATCACTTCCTAGATAACAGCTCAGCTTGTGTGAAGATGCAAAAGAATTCACCCAGCAGATTTCTACCTAGGCACGGAAAGCAAATGATCAGCTACTCAAGTTGTAGACGACCTGGACAGAAGGCGAGTACAAGCTGAACAAGAGAAGACTAGGTCCTGATAGTTCCGAGATAAGGGGAAGGCATCAAGATCGTAATCCTAACAACCCGAGAAGATTGGAACAACTCGGACTAAGCAGAGGGGATATAAAGCAAGAAGAGAGAGAAATGAGGCATTAGAATCTTTTGGGGCTTAGAACTAGGAATTAAGAAATCGATCTATTTTCTCCTTTATGTAAAACATTCATCGAGATAAAAAAAAGAGCATATTATTCTTTATATCTTTTCGACATGAGTTTGTGTTGCAATTTCTTTCTGATTTTTAACAAGAACGACGAATTCCTCATTAAGATAATCATTTAAAAATTCATTGTGGGTTTTAACATCCACAAATTGGCGCCATCTGTGGAGAGCTAATAGTTCTTTGACGCAAGAAGGAAAAAAGCAGCCAAATCCAACTCCGCCATGACAGAAAACACATCCATACCATCCGACGGATATGCTAGCATGATCCAAACACTCCTCCAATCTGTACAATCCATGTACAAGAAACTGGAGACACATGACGCCCTAAACAGATCCCTGCTAGACAGGCTCGACCAGATGGCAAAGGAGTCCACAGATCAGACAAAGGCGATGACTAAACGCTTAGACAGAACAACATCTTCACGACACCGCTCCACCAAGACTTTCGCACGATGATACCCGGTCTCGGGAGAACACTTCAGGAGGCTACGCTTCACTCCAACCCCACGCTCAGTCAAGACGCGAGAACGTCGCGCTGATGCAACAGAGACCTCACCCGATGGAAACCCAGAGGGAGGACAATCCGACCAGAGAGATGACCAAACCAATGGCAAGATCGAGAAGCCAAATCGCACCCCAAGCCCTGATGCTTCGGAAGACGAGAGAGACAGAACTAACCTATCCAAGGAATCCGAGGGAGAACCAGACGCATATGAGGATGACTCCCATATCCCATCTTCTCGTGCCCACAAGTGACCTCAGCAATCGATTATGGAGATCCGGGAGATGAAGGATTCCTTACAATAGGCCGTTCGATAAATGAACTCCAAAGTTCATCAGGCCATAAGCTCGGCGCCAGAACTAGACCGACTAATAGAGGAAATACTCTGGAGCCCGTATACCGCACACATAAAGAATGCAAGAATTCGAAACCCCGTTAAATCAAAATCCCTTTCTATGAAGGAAAGATGGATCCCAGCGCGTACATGACCGCCTTCAGAATCGTAGTTGGACGAGCACAATTTGATGAACACGAAAAAGACGCAAGATACTGCCAACTGTTCAGCAAACACCTACAGGGGCTATCACTCACCTGGTTCTCACGGCTTCCCGAAGGATCGATCCACAGTTTCAACCAGATGAGCTTGATGTTCTTAAAGCACTACTCAGTGTACATCGAGAGAGACATCTCAGACGCATATATGTGGAGCACGACCCAGGGTCCAAACGAGCCCCTCCGAAAATTCATCGATAGATTCAAAGAAGTGATATAACGAGTGGTCGTAACCAACAACGCCGCGATCGCCGCCCTCAAAAATACGGTATGGGGAGAATCCAAATTCAGAAAGGACCTAATATTGAACCTTCCAGCGATGATCGACGATACGCTCCACAGAGGAAAGGTGTTTGCACAGATAGAAGAGGATCTAATCGAGATGCGGAAACAAACCTGAGAAAAGGGTCAAGTGACTCAGGTCGCTACCCAGAGGCGAAACCCCCATGTGAGTAATCAAACGCTTTTTGTAGGAAAACCTAAGAATGGACCTTGAAATCAATGGAAACGACCTGAGCAAGGAGGCGTCAAAAAGCATTGTGAATACCACAACCAAGATGGACACTCCACTAAGGAATGCAGGAGCTTCAAGTCTTTCCTTTTCAGCAAATACTAGTCTGGAGAATTGGTGGAACCCGGCAAGGCGAACACAACCAACCTCAAGCAGGGGGCAGAAGACCAAGCCGGAGAGACCACTCCCCCCCCCAAAACGAGACCGAGAAGAACTACCTCAAATGGCGCTGACCCCACCATTCAAAAAGCAGATCAATATGATCATGGGGAACCACCAGTTTGGCCTAAACTCGGTAACTGCAATCAAAGCATATGGGCGCAAGGCTGCATCGTGTGAGAAATGGCAAATCAAGCCCTTGAAGACATGCGAATATATAGCATTCGACAAAATGGACACAACATGACTAGACGTCCCTTATGCCGATACCCTAGTCATCAAATTGATCCTTGAAGAGTACGAAATCGCAAGAGTACTCATAAATACGGGGAGCTCTTACGAATCAATGGACCACCTACACCACTGACAGGCTTCACCAGCAAAAATATCCATGACAATCGGAACTATCAAAATATTAATGCACGCATCTGGGGTATCGAGGATGATCGAATTCAAAGTAATTGACAAACCGGCAATATACAACGCAATCTTGGGGACACCATGGATAAACGCAATGAAGGTTGTCCCGTCTACGTACCACCAATGTGTCAAATTCCCAACTAAGGAAGGAGTCAAAATGATCAAAGGAAATCAAAGATCAATATGAGCTTGCTACCTGGACGAACTCAAACTCAGAGAAAAGTCCTTATAGCAACTACAGATTGGGGAGCCCACCCCACCTGCGGAGCTGACATACGAGGAACCCAAGCTTGACGAGGTAACGCAGTACTGCATATACCCAGGACATCCGGAGCGATGCGTTTGTATAGGGTCAAAACTCCAAAAAGACTTGAAAGAGGAGCTGATCTCCTTCCTCAAGGAGAATAAGCACACCTTCGCGTGGAACATGACGGACATGCCAGGATTAAGCTTGGACATATGTTTCACGAGCTAAATGCGGACCCAATCTACAAGCCAGTTAAACAGAAAAAGCGCAAACTGGGGGCCGGGCGGGCTCAGGCAATTAGAGACGAGGTGGAAAAGTTGTTAGGAGCAGGCTCGATCACATAGGTGAAATATCTAGAATGGCTGGCTAACCCCGTAGTGGTAAAGAAAAAGAATGGAAAATGAAGAGTCTGCATAGAATTCACCAACATGAACAAAGCGTGTCCCAAGGATAGTTTCCCGTTGCTGAACATAGATCAGCTCGTCAAAGCCACACCTGGCTACAAGCTGCTCTCATTCATGGACGCCTTCTCGGGCTACAATCAGATACTCATGCACCCCGACGATAGGGAAAAAACCGCTTTCACTACAGACAGAGGCATCTATTGTTACAAAGTATTGCCTTTCGGCCTAAAGAATGCAGGCGAAACCTACCAACGCTTAGTCAAAAAAATGTTCTCGGAACTGTTGGGAAAAACAATGGAAGTCTACTTAGACGACATGCTCGTCAAATCCTCCGACGAAGATACTCACGTGGGCGACCTGCGCACCTCTTTCCAAATACTAAATACTTATGGGATAAAGCTGAACCCAACCAAGTGCACGTTCACGGTAACCTCAAGGGAATTCCTCGGCTACCTAGTGACAAGAAGAGGGATCAAAGCCAATCCAAAACAAATCAACGTGCTATTGAGAATGCCATCACCAAAAAACACTAGAGAAGTGCAGAGAGTGACTGGACGCATAGCCGCCCTGACTAGGTTTATATCCAAATCAACCGACAAGTGCCTTCCATTCTACAACCTCCTGAAGGGGAACAAGAAATTCATCTGGGACGAGAAATGCGAATCAGTGTTCAAAGAATTGAAAACCGACCTCATGACATCGCCAGTCCTCTCAAAGCCCTAGGAGGGGGAGACATTATATCTTTACATAGCAGTATCATCCCACGCAATCAACTTAGTTCTTATACGCGAAGATCTAGGCAACCAAATGCCAATCTTCTACCTCAGCAAAATCCTAGACAACGCCGAAACCAGATACCCGGCGATAGAGAAACTGGCCCTAGCTGTGGTGAATTCAGCGCGGAAATTTTGATCTTATTTCCAGTCTCACTCAATCGTGTTGTATTCAAATCAACCTTTGCGAACAATCCTGCACAATCCGAACTAGTTGGGGAGGCTATCCAAGTGGGCTGTCGAGCTCAGTGAGCATGACATAGAATTCAAGAGCCGAACCTGCGCAAAGTCTCAAGTCTTGGCGGACTTCCTAATAGAATTACCACATGAGATGAATCCAAAAACACCGCTAGATGAAGCAAAATGGTCACTATACGTAGACGGGGCAAGCTCGAAACACGGTTCTAGAGTAGGTGTACACTTGGTCTCCCTAACCGGGGAGATGGTCGAGCAATCATTTTGATTGGATTTCGCGGCATCAAACAACGAAGCCGAATATGAAACGATAATTGTCGAGCTGCGACTGGCAACAACAATCGGAGCTAAGCGAGTAACAGCCTATTGCAATTCCCAGCTAGTAGCAAACCAATTCAGCGGGGAATACGAGACGAGGGACGAGAGAATGGAAGCGTAGTTAGGCGTGGTAAAAACCCTATGTAATGAATTTACGGACTTTGACCTAGTCAAACTCCCTAGAGGCAAAAACATACTTGCGGACGCCCTAGCCGCATTGGCCTCAACTACGGACCCGCAAACGAGCAGGGTCATACCAGTTGAGACCATCAATAGGCCGAGCATCTCCATCGCGAAAGCCATCTGCGTCATCCAGGATTCAATGAAGGAATACAATGCCAACCCAGATCCCGAAGACGTCGAAGAGGACGCGATCCTAATGGAAACGGATGAGGTCGAAGTGGAAATAGACTGGCGAATCGAAATACTAGCTTACATAACAGATGGGATCTTGCCACCAAAGAAATGGGACGCCAGAAAACTTAAGGCCAAAAGTGCTAGATACACCCAGCTAGATGGAAACCTCTACAAATGGAGCGTACACGGCCCACTACTAAAATGTATATTTGGCCACGAGACAAAGAAGATAATAAGGGAGGTGCACGATGGAGCATGCGGAAATCACTCAGGCAGCAGGGCACTGGCATTCAAAATAAAGCGATTTGGATACTATTGGCCAACAATGTGCCATTGATATANCGAGACAAAGAAGATAATAAGGGAGGTGCACGATGGAGCATGCGGAAATCACTCAGGCAGCAGGGCGCTGGCATTCAAAATAAAGCGATTTGGATACTATTGGCCAACAATGTGCCATTGATATACATACCAACTAAGGAAATGCAATCCATCACGGCGCCTTACCCATTTATGAGATGGTCTGTGGACATAATTGGCCCAATGCATAGATCAAAACAAAAACGTGTCCTCCTCGTCCTAACGAACTATTTCTCCAAGTGGATAGAAGCCGAATCATTTGCCAAAGTCAAATCCGAGAATGTGGAATCCTTCATCTGGAAGAACATAATTTTCCGCCATGGGATCCCCTATGAAATCTACACCGACAATGGTCCCCAATTCGCCTCAGATCGATTCAAAGATTTTTGTGAACAAATGTGCATAAATTTAACTTTCTCGACACCTTACTACCCACAAGCCAATGACCAAGCCGAGGCCGCAAACAAGACAATCTTAAACGTACTAAAGAAAAGGCNTGAAATCTACACCGACAATGGTCGCCTCAGATCGATTCAAAGATTTTTGTGAACAAATGTGCATAAATTTAACTTTCTCGACACCTTACTACCCACAGGCCAATGACCAAGCCGAGGCCGCAAACAAGACAATCTTAAACGTACTAAAGAAAAGGCTGGACGCCAAAAAGGGCAGATGGGCAGACGAATTGGAGGGAGTACTATGCTCCTATCGAATTACACCTAGAAGAGGAACAAACGACTCAACATTTGCATTGGTGTACGGAACCGAGGCAGTAATACCAGCTAAAACCGAAGTTCCCAGCCGCAGAGTCGAACTGGCACCTCAGAACACGGACCGAAATGATCAAATGCTCATCGACATAGCGGATACCATTGATGAAAGGAGAGACCAGGCGATAATACGCTTGCAAAATTACCACAACACCGTAGCACGATTTTACTACAAAAAGATCAGGAAGAGACGATTCGCCGAAGGAGAGCTCGTGCTCCGGGAAGTCTTCCCTGCAAGAGCTGAAAAGAACGCAGGAAAGCTGGGCATCAAATGGGAAAGACCATACAAAATATCTAAGGTTATCAAGCCAAGAGTATACGAACTAGAAGACACATAAGGAAACAAAGTGCAACATCCTTGGAATGCTCGACACGTGAAGAAATATTTTTGTTGATAACTAGCAAATTATTTCCCATTCTATTTCCAAACATATTTGTGCCCTTCAAATAAGTTAACTACGACCTCGGCTTGATCCCCATCACAGGGGTACATAGGCAATTCCTTAGATATGAATTCAGCTATTGTAATTCATAATTTAAAATTCGCACAGACCACACCTCTCTTTCTTTATTAATTTTTCTCAAAAAATGGGGGAGATGTATTCGTCCTTCACACTCCGACCCAGCCCGCCATCTTCTTCTTTATCAATTTTTCTCAAAAAATGGGGGAGATGTATTCGTCCTTCACACTCCGACCCAGCTCGCCCTATCCTTCTTTATTAATTTTTCTCAAAACATTGGGGAGATGTATTCGTCCTTCACACTCCGACCCAGCCCACCCTCTCCTTCTTTATTAATTTTTCTCAAAAAATGGGGGAGATGTATTTGTCCTTCACACTCCAACCCAGCCCACCCTATCCTTCTTTATTAATTTTTCTCAAAAAATGGGGGAGATGTATTCGTCCTTCACTCTCCGACCCAGCCCGCCCTCTCCTTCTTTATTAATTTTTCTCAAAAAATGGGGGAGATGTATTCGTCCGTCACATTAAATACTCAGCCCGACTCAACTAAGGGCTCTCGCTATATTGATGGACCAGCTCGCGAACCCACACTGCGCAATCCCTCACCCAACCAACAAGATTAAACACCTGAAATCCACCAAGTTATCCATCGCCATCCATTACGGTTTTTGTCGGTTTTTCCTATCCTATCTACCAATACTCCAACGAAATCAAGGGGAGAATACTATACTACACCTACGAAGGACCACCTGGGCTCTACACTTTTGCCTCTCTCTGGTAAAACTATCTAAACCTTTAAATACCCCCTCATTATAGCACAACACTAAGAACCAAAAACAATCAAACTTATCACATTGTACGACCTGGCTAGTCGTACAATACATCGCACACCCCCCAGCGGGTATCAGCCTAAGCAGCCCTCAGTACGTTATAAGCGCTAAAGCCAAGCCCAGTCTCGCAATAACATGTTAAAACATATATCAAACGCTGCCAAACAGCCGAAACACTCATTGTACTTTTGAACGTTCGATCCCTCGAATAAAACATGTTGCTTCAACCAAATTGCCTTTGATGGAAAAATGCATATCAACATTAATCAAACACATGCGGCGTAATTCTAGTACGCATCATTATGATTAAAAAGATCTTGATATAAACTTAGCCTGAAGCGGGTACTCAGAAGCAATAGGCGAAGCCATAAACCAAAACTCCAAAGTAAAATTAAAATAAATGTTATAGGTTCTGGGTTAAATCCCCCCCCCCCGGGCACCAAATTCAAAGACAACAAAATATTCAAAAGAATCTTAAAACCTAAAGGCAAACAAGATAAGAAGGAGGAGTTCTTAGGCATGCGGGTCCTGGCCGGCTGCATCATCTTCATCCCCCTTGGGGGCTTCCTTCCTCAGAATAGTTGCAATTTCCCAGATCTGCACAGTAAATTCAACTGCCTTGTCAAGTGCTCCGCCCGTAGCGGCATCGAGCCCCTCAACCTCCTCCTCAAACATAACCTCATCTTCATTATCTTCAGTGACGGCCTTTTCAGCAGGATTTAGAGAGGGGATATTCGTACCGTAGGGATTAATGTCTTCGGCCAGGTTGGGCTCAGAGGGCTCACTTAGGTCGGACCCAGTCGGCGTCGCCGTCCAGTCCTTCTCCATATTCAGCTCCTTGAAATCCAGCATAGCCAGCTCATCGTTAAACCCACCCAGGTCGTTCTCCAAATCCTTCTGCTTAGCACTGCCAAAGTCTCCCCCTCTCTCAACAGCCTAATCAGCTCGAGATTGCACTTGATTTGTTCCATCTGCATTAGTTTCTCATGATACACCCTTTTGTTGGCCACCTTCCCTTTCACCCGATCCACCTTCTTGACGAACTGCGCCATCATCTCCTCTTCTTTCTCTTTGAGCTTCTGTTCCATTTGATCGTCCATATCCCTCATGAGGATTGCCAGTTCCTTAGTTGTGGCGGCCACCTCTTTCTTCAAATCTTTCTTAGATTTGTCATGACGAGCTACCTCGGCGCTCAACCTCTCCACGTCTTTCTTCCTCAGATCTTCCAACTCTACTACCTCGGCCCTCAACCTGCCGTTGTCATCTGTAAGCATCTTGACCCGCCTCACCATAGTTTTCAGCTTGGCAATAACTTTATTAGCCCTCGCAGTTGCATCCTCAACCAATTTGATCCCAGAGTTCTTCTTTTCTCTCCTCAGCTCGTCATCCAAAACCCCTACCAGGCGAATAGCCAAAGCCGCGGTCTGGAAAAAAGAATCACACATCAATCAATACAGGAGCCGATCTCCAAATCAAGAAACAAAAGAAGATTAAAATGTGGATTACAACAACCATACCTCAGCATGGGAACGAACCCAGTCAGCGTATTCCTTCTAGACATAGAGTGACCTATGATCATGGAACTTGGGACCACCTAAGCGGAGCTTGGACATTAGCTCCGCATAGAGGTCCCCCTCTTCCATCATGGGAGACTGGTTGGGCCAGGAAAAGCTCAACGCGAACCCACCATGGTCAAAGACGCCAACTAGGGACGTCTCCTGCGTGCGAGCCCTTTTTCCGAGGGGGCGTCAAGGTGACGAGTGCTACATCGGATCGGAGGAAGGCGAGATGATTTTTTACTGGAGCCAACAGTTTTTTCCCGATGTTGATCTCCGCGGGATGAGTCAGAGACATCAATGGGATCTACCTCCATGGGAGCATGATCCTTAAGGGTCTTTGTCTCTTGAGCAGAACTAAACCTAGCCGAGCTGGGAGCTCCTTGAAAGCTTTTCAACATACAAGCTTTGCGATACGATACGGGATTCTTCATAGAGACGGATGGACAATGAGATGGAATGCCTGCAGCAAAACCACGCATCAGATACCATGTGGCTCAAATAGAACAAAATAAAACCTAAGTAGGGTACTTACTTGAGGACGTTTCTTATAGCGGCTCCAGCGGCAACCAATTATGAGACACTCTACCCCCATCAAACGTATTCCAATTGTTCAGTCGATTCTTCCTAAGGAGCTTCCAATTCTTCAGGAATTCAGCAGCGGCATCCAATTGCGAGACCTGGGTCAGATGCGTGGCCGACAAATACCAAAATAAGAAAGAAAAAGGAACCTGATCAGTCAAAAACACCCAAAAATCAATCAACATGAAAAGAATAAACACATCCAGAAAACGCAAATTCGTCAAACAAGGAAAAAGGCGTAAGATTCGATTTCAAGGAAACGGAAGAAGGGATCCACACCAATCTCCCTGGTCCACTGAGATTGTAAATCACTAGGACTCTTAGTCCCAAAAGAAAGGTGGTTGATTTCAACAAAAAAAAAATTGTTCCCAATCCGTTTCATCCTTGGGGGCTTGGCCGGTTGCGAACCCATGATTTGGCTTGTTGGATAGATACCAAAGACTGCCTTTTGTGGCCTTTTTCATGTACGTAGCAACCTCGAGCATGTCTCAATTGAGTTCGAAGCCGCTCTCTCTCGCCTGAATCATTAGGAATATCGCATGTCGGACCCCTTTGGGCATCAGCTAGCTCAGAGCCAGATCCCAACGATGCATGTACCAAACTAAAAACTCGGGAACAAGGAAACGCATCCCACATGTTTTGAAAAAGATTTTATAAACAGTAATAAACCCCAATGGGGGATTTTCCGGAAACTGGCCTGGATCAGGGGTTAAAAACCTGACATCAGGTGAGGGATCGAATGCTCCCAAAGCGTTCTCACGGATGTACAAAGCGTTCTCACGGATGTAAGGAATGAACGAGAAGAAGAAAAAGCCATTATTTGAGGAGCCACAGATGCCCTGGACTTCACGCCAGAAGAAAATGGAGTTCCAACACTCGCACTTGCCGCGGGATGCGACGATGAGCCCCCACTCCCAGAACGAAGCGCCGGATGTCTCGATATTGCCGGGGAACCGAGGGGGAAGAGAAATCAGGAGAAAGAAAGTTGAAAAGGGACAAAAATCCAGAGACTATTGAGATTTTCTCAATCGAAATCGTAACAAATCGGCCCAAATAATGCTACTTTTGCGGATATTATACGAAGGCACATGCATGTTTAAATAAAAATGATGAGTGAAGATTAGCTTAAAAAAAATAAATATATAATAATATATGTATGGTTACGAGGTGAATTTCCACCAATTTCTGGAGGCACCCAACTCACTAAGCTCGTAGGGAGACCTGGGGGCTAATCTGTTGGTGTCGAAACCCCCTCAGCAGGTTTCCAACCCAACTAGTATCACTTCCTAGATAACAGCTCAACATGTGTCAAGATGCAAAAGAATTCACCCATCAGATTTCTACCTAGGCACATAAAGCAATTGATCGGCTATTCAAGTCGTAGATGACCTGGGCAGAAGGTGAGTATAAGCTGAACAAGATAAGACTAGGTACTTATAGTTCCGAGATAAGGGGGAAGCATCAAGATCGTAATCCTAACAACCCGAGAAGATCGAAACAACCCCGACTAGGCGGAGGGGGATATAAAGCAAGAAGAGAGAGAGAAATGAGGCATTTGAATCTTTTGGGGCTTAGAACTAGGAATTAAGAAATCGATCTATTTTCTCCTTTATGTAAAACATTCATCGAGATAAAAAGAGCATATGATTCTTTATATCTTTTCGACCTGAGTTGTGTTGCAATTTTTTTCTGATTTTTAACAGGAACGAAGAATTCCTCATTAAGATAATCATTTAAACATTCANGATATCTTTTCGACCTGAGTTTGTGTTGCAATTTCTTTCTGATTTTTAACAGGAACGAAGAATTCCTCATTAAGATAATCATTTAAACATTCATTGTGGGTTTTAACATTCACAATTAACAAACAAAGATTCTGTCCTAAGCACTTCTAAAACCTTCCTAAGATGCTCAATATGCTCATCCAAGTTCTTACTATAGATAAGAAAGTCATCAAAGTAAACTACAACAAAATGTTCTATAAATCATCTAACATGGTTCATTAGTCTCATGAAAGTACTAGGTGCATTAGTCAATCCAAATGGCATCACCAACAATTCGTATAAACCATGTTTTGTTTTAAATGCAGTTTTCCATTCATCACCCTCTTTCATCCTAATTTGGTTGTATCCACTTTTCAAATCTACCTTAGAAAAGATGCTAGAACCATGCAACTCATCAAGCATATCATCTAATCTAGGAATAGGATGTTGATACTTTACCGTGATATTGTTGATGGCTCTACAATCAACACACATTCTCCAGCTCCCATCTTTCTTTGGTACAAGCAAAACTGGAACTGCACATGGACTCATACTCTCTCGAATATTTCCTTTCTCCATAAGTTCATTAACTTGCTGTTGTAGTTCCTTGGTCTCCAAAGGATTAGTTCTATAGGCTGGCTTGTTTGGAAGTGAAGCTCCTGAAATAAAATCAATTTGATGCTCTATTCCTCTAATTGGTGGCAATTCTTGTGGATCTTCTTCTGGAAAAACATCTTTGAACTCTTGCAAAAGCATTTGTATTTGGCTAGGAAGATCCTGCATTGGTTTGGTTATGTTTAAACACTCTTTGAAAACAAACAGCAAATGAGGTAGAGAACTCCCTTTGGGTTGAAGTAATAGATTGACATGTTTTTTATCCTTTGATTTTGATGGCACTTTATTCTTCTTTAAAGCTAGCTGATCTTGATGGACTTCTTGAGGTGTTAAAGGCACCAAAACAGTCTTCTTTCCCTTGAAATCAAATGAATATCTGTTTGTGAATCCATCNTCCTTGAAATCAAACGAATATGTGTTTGTGAATCCATCATGAATGGTTCTTCTATTAGATTTCTAAGGTCTACGAAGAATTATATGTCCAACATCCATTGGTAAAACATCACACAATACTTCATCTTCATATCTTCCAATAGACAATGGTATCTTGACTTGATGTTTTACTTCTAGCTCTCCTTTATCATTAAGCCATTGTAACTTGAATGGTGTTGGTATTTTTATGAGTTTCAGACCAAGTTTTTCCACCATGGTTTCACTTGCAGCATTTGTAC
>OVBE01010121.1:0-15320 GCA_900406425.1 Iberis pinnata
TATATATTTAATCGGCTATGCATGAGGTTAATTTACTTTCATCTAAACAATTCATATAGTACGTTCCATTGATGTTTTGTACCACTTTACACTAAATAAGATATGAATCTATAAGAATATCTAATGCATATTTTCGTTGTGTCAATATGATATCTTTATCTCCACGAGCTATCTAAATTTCCAAGATAGCATTGATGTGGATCAAATAGAACTTTTCATCGAGAAGTATTGAAGTTTTCCCAAGGTTTTCATTAGAAACATATGCTTAGATACTCTTTGAACCCCATAATATCTTCAGCACTTTTTCAAAATATTAATCACATTAATAAAAATACATATTTCAATTAATGTTAACCCACTAAAAAAGGGTTAACCCCAAAACACTTGGGTTAACCCACTAAAAAGGGTCAAAATAGTCAAAATAGGAACAAAAATGGTTAACTCAGCCGACCACATCGGTTTAGGCTAACCGATGTGGCTGGCCGATGTGGCTGCATCGGTCTGCCTTGGCCGATGTGGTTGGCCGCGGGCAGCTCCCGGAATTTTGGTCACTTCGCATCGGTTTAGCATGGCCGATGTGCTAAACCGATGTGCTATGTTTTCCTGCTCTTTTCCACCTTTAAAACCTTCCTTTGATCCACAACTTGGTTCCTTAGCCTCCTATCACCTGAAGTATGAAATCATATGCAAATGCAACGCATATGTGCCTAAATGCTAGTGAATCTATCTAAAATTCATTCATAATGGAATAATGCATATAAGTCATAAGATATCACATTATTACCATCCCAATCACCAACGACATAGTTTTTTTCTCACTTGATACACAAAATCGTACAATATAAGTATTCATAATTTGATAAGACTATGCACTTGCCTATCATTTATAACAAACATAGGAGGAGAGCCTTTATGAATATGTTGTAATATACAAGCTAGTAAGACATAACCTATTTCCAAAATATCAACTTCTTATTCTAAGTCAAAATCATTACATATTCTAAGGAAGATAATCATTTGGGTACATTGGCAGAAAATAATTTTGATAAATGTAGGTGAATCATAGAAGATGATACGTCTCTTAGGGGTTAATATGGATAGTAAGACATACTGCATGTGAAGAGAAGGGTTAATATGGATAGTAAGATTAAGAGAGAAACTAATCATGTGACAAGATAACTAGCTTCCCATGTAAAAGATGAAACTAAGTGGGGATCCTCTCTACATATTTTCCATAGAGCATTACGAAACCATAAATTATTTACATATGTAGGCCCTTAAAGACCATAGAACTTTTCATCGAGAAGTATTGAAGCTTTCCCAAGGTTTTCATTAGAATCATATGCTTAGATACTCTTTGAACCCCATAATATCTTCAGCACTTTTTTCACATATTAATCACATTAATAAAAATACATATTTCAATTAATGTTTCATTGGGTCAAATTGAAGAGTGAGCAATCAGAATACAATTGCTATATCGTTGTTTGTACTAGATATATAGATATAAATAGACTAAATGAATTCACTTCAGAAGTTATGAAGTTCTTTGATATGTTAAATATATTTAAGTATCAATCATACTTTATGAACATAAATCGGATTATTATTTGACCGAGGATTATATGGATTTGATAGCTTACTATATGGGCTTGATTTTCCATATCAAATGATCGACATGTGCATGGATAACTGTATTATATATTGGAGAAAATAGAAAGACCACACGTTATGTTGCTATAACAATAGCTTACAAGATTTCCTACAGAGAGCTACAACAAAAGCTACATAGAATTGATTAGAGGCATTAAAAGTATTCAAGACTAGTTCCAAGAGTTAGGATCTCTAAAGCTCAAAGATAGCATTGATGTGGATCAAAAAGATATCATAGCCAGATTTCTTAATGGACTGAATAAAGAGATCCAAGACATACTGCATGTGAAGAGAAGGGTAAAAAAATAATCAGAATTATGGATTTTGCTAGGAAAAAATATAACATTGTAAAAGACGATCAATAGCTCCAAAATCAAAGTTATACTAACTCGCTAACTGCCAACCATGAAACAAGAGATGTGCAATGTTATAAGGGCTATGGCACGAAAAATTATGCAAATGAGCGTAACATTCCAAACCCAGGCCATTTAAAAAACTGATTTGTTTTAAAAGAAAAGACCATGAAGCACAGAGGCAAAAATCGATAGACCACATACTTGAAAACTACCTCGAATATGCTGACCAGGCAGGAAAAGAGGGCACAAATCAAAATTAGCTACCACTAACAACACTCCACACTGGCAATAAAGCTCATCACAGCTAGAAGATAATCGTTGGCAGTAACATAATTATTTGAGTTGTTTCTAAAAGAGTAGTTGGAGATATTTGACTATATTGACTAATTATTGCTTATGTGGCACGAAAGATTGAGATGAATATCAAAGAAGATATTTGACAAGCTTAAATATTCATAGGCGTGCAGTTGGAGATATATTTGGGCTAGTTCTCTACGTTAGTATGATGAGAAAGATAAACAATCGTGTGCGCAACATATAGAGACAGAAGGTTTGTTTACGAGATTCAGGTTTTCAATCTACATCATCGGGACCTAGTCCGGAAAAAAATCCACTAGAACAAAAAAGTAATTATATTATTGCAAACACATATATCAAACCCTAATTGTCTTATCTACCCCTCTTTTTCACATGAACCCTTTCTAAACTAGTACCCAACCTAAACTAAACTTAATTTTAAATTAAAATCGCATGTTCCAACAGACTTGATCATGTTCTAGTCTATAATGCTTCATACCCTCGAATGTTTCAACAAACCTGGACTTGTTCTAATCTGTCATGCTTCATACCCTCGTATGTTCTAAGAGACCTGGACTTGGTTCAGTTTGTCACACTTCGTAAGGCTACTCGATCTTCTTTAACCATTGTTCGATCCTTCTTTCTTCAGCTTTGGTGGGACGATAACATCAACATAAGTTTGACCTTTTTTTCTCTTGTCGGCATACCTTCAATAACTGTTTAGGTCATGTATATATATCTCTCCAAAATAAATATTTCATCCTAAAATTACTGAATAGGAAATTATACTTTTAAAAGAAATGAGTAAATCTCCACCAAATATATCTTCAACTGCACACCTATGAAGATTTAAGCTCATCAAATATCTTTTTTGATATTCATCTCAAACTTACGTGCCACATCAACATCAGTCAATCTATTTGGTTTTTGTCGAGAAGGAAACACTTCATGTTCCACCCGAATTATGGTCTTCCAATGGCGAAACAAAAACCAAACAAAAGAGAAATGACAACTCAAGCGGTCCTTGTTACTTTAGATAAGAAACATGCTTAATCATATATTTTAACGCTTAACACTATATAGTTATAAATAATATAATATTCAATATAATTATATATATATATATATATATACGGAAAGGTTCCAAACTTGAATTATTTTATGCTGATAGGGTAAATAAAATAAATAAATAAGAATGACTAACATGTTTAAAGAGATAAATTTCTCTATCACCTTTTTATCCTCAGGCTTAAATATTAACCATTTTCCGTGAGGACATATATAATCAAATATACCTAGATCTATGCATCGATTAAAGAACAAGATTATACCACTAAACATAGTCAACTGAAGAATCATGAACAACGAGTTTAGTCACCTTGAAGATAAAAATTTTGTTCTTCTTCAAAGCATTTAAGTCTCCACAGAACTTGACCATTATCATTGATGTGATTGGGTCAGTCCTAACAGCATCACTTCTTTTCCTCTTTGCCAACATATTGAATGAAGTTAAGCTTTCATAACAGTATGAAACACAAAAAATGTAAAACAACATTTACTAAGACCATACTTTGACTTACTCCAAAAAATGTAAAACAACATTTAGTTCTTAATCTATAAAATATTTCATGATGCTTTGCCATATTTTTCCATATAAGCATTAGGAAGATCACTATGCATCATCTTTCTCATTTGTTCTTCCTACAAAAAACAAAGTTAGATAAAAATAAATAAACTAATAATTCTTGAAGAGTTTAAATATAGCTTTTTTAAAAAATTCTTTTTTCTTTGCTTCATTGTCATTTTGTTGGTTCTTAATGAAATTCATCGTTGTCCTAGAAAAACCGCAACTAACAAAGCATAGTATATAAGAAAAATTATATTTGCATATATATATATGATAAGAATACCATGTGCTAAAGGATTCATCACATAAGAATTTGAGGAGCTTGAGATTTTTTGATGCATCCAACTTCTCATACTCAGAGACACTTCCTTTAAAACATTCAGTTGAAAAATCATCACTCAAAAGTTTCAACTGTAACAAGCAATCTCTAATAGAAGTGAACCAACTGTTGTTATTAGTTTCACTTAGAGGCAAAGAGCTAATTATCATTCAAATGCATTAGAAACATGAACATATGTAACACTTTTCTCAAGAAACTTTTTAATAAATCATATATCTCTCTATCATTTGATATTAATTCCAACAATGAGAGAGGAGTACTCTTCTCTATTTGATAAAAGTTCTCGCAGAACAATTAAAGCTTGTCCTTTCCTCAATGAGAGAGCCTATTAGAAAAGTTAGAACATTAAAAATAAATAGTAACACAAATAATGAAATCAATTACCATACCTTTCCAAAAGTTGAACAAAACTCAAGAAATTGTAATACATTTCCAGCTTCTTCATAAGGTATATTAATCCCTGAGACAAAACATAAGCTTATCCCTTGAGGCAGTTCAAACTGAATTTCGTCCTCTGCGAATTTTAGGTTTTTGGTCTGGTCCACAATTTTGTTGTTCTTGGCAACTTCTGTTTCATAAGTTCAAAAAAACTTAGATTATTACCAAGTGTCGCTATATTTGGATTGTGAACAGAATCATAATTGCCACTACTACTACCTTCAATGGGAGCATTATTCTGCATAAACCATATATATCATCAAACTAGCATAATACAAGAGAAAAGCTAATCTTATCGCAAAATTAAAAACCTACCCAATCATTTGAAGTTGCCATTTCTTTTTTCGTCTTAACATCACTATTATTCAAATAAAAAAATACTTAAGGCATAATCATAGGGAAAAATAAAATACAAGCAAACATGGTTCAATAAAAAGTTATGATAATACTTGGTGAAACATGGTGTCTCCATTTTTATGGCATTGCATGATTCAATAGAGTCCATTATTATCTGTAAAAAGTGGAAGAAATAACATTTTTATCAAGTATGTCACATCCATAATCATATGATGCATACAAAGGAAACAGTTGGTGTTTCTTGGTATCTTTGAATAAGAAAAAAAAAACAAAAAAACAAAAGTGAAGTTATCGGAATCACTGCCTCACTTTTGATGTTTCATTAGATAATACGATGGTTATAGTCAAAGAAGAATCGACTTGAAGGAGCATTGAAGAACTATGTTTCTATGTGATTTAGAGAAGCATTCCGAATAATCCATTACTCAATCACTGATGCAAGAGGATTGCAATTTTACGTGAAAGAAATGAGTATTATAAAGATGGTGGCATTGTGGTAGGGTAAAACATTTGTTTTTAAATAAAATAAAAATGTTTTTTATTTCAGATTTTGAAAATAATTCTTTAAATCTAAATATTATTATTTATTTAAAAAACAAAAAGATAAGGTTTTAAAAAAAAATTTGGTAAAAAGGAAAAGAAAACAAATTGCAAGGTAGAGTAATGGTCAAAATTTTCCTAAGTGGGATAAACAATGAAGTTGCAAACTTTTTGGCCGTAACAAATACATATATCTAAAATAATAGTGGGATAAATGATCAAGTTGATTCAAACTTGATAAATTATCATAACCAATTTTGAATAAGCTAAATGCTACGATTCTCGTGGGAGATTTAAAATTCACACTAACTTCATGTACTACTTTAATGTGAGTCACTTGGACAAGTGACTTTATAAACGAATCTATAACCACATATTTCATCTTGATGATTTATGTTACATTTCAGGTTTCGAAAAAACTTTTACACAAATTAGCAAAAAAAAAGGTGGAGAAAATGATCTCTCCTAATTGTAACAGGAGGAAGATTGTTTAAATATTTTCAACCCAAACAATCTTAAGGGATATACACTGATTGATATCCACATAATAAGATGAAACCATCTTGACCCTAAAATTGTGAAAGCACTAATAAAGAAAGGTTGTTTGTCAATGTAAATAATTGCAGTAGCAGCATGATAACATGATAAGGACCAAAATAACCCTAGATAGACAAACTATAAATCAAACAAGAACCAATGAATGTTACAGTAAAAAGACTAGCTCGTGGTTGGAAGACGACGCCATACCAGGCGTGACACACATGTCACAAATTAGTTTTATGTGTGACTGAACACCGGTTGACACATTTGGTTTCCGGATGAGATTTATTTTATGGTGAAAGGCCTAGATAAAACACAAAAACCAAACACAATCTTTCAAAACAATAAAGTGGAATAAGAAACATTTTCAGAAAAACCTTGAGATAGAGATGGTAGTGTTTAAACTGATATTCTAAGAAAAGACAGTGAGGTCCTCATCAATAATGCTTTCTTTAAAAGGAGATTCCCCGATCCTATGTCATCCATTAGAAAATTCTTTAGCATTATATGATGTTAATAATGATTTAACAACAACAAACATAGGAGCCATAATCTCAACAGGGAAAACTTTGTGTATATGGAAAATATGGATTATGATGCTATTCACATTGTGAATTTGAGGACAAAGCCAACAGGAAAGAGGAAGGTTGAGTAATAAAGATATGGAGAGTAAACAATTTTTCGGAGCACTTTATGAACCATGGGGTCTACGTGAAAACATTGATTTTTAAAGCAAAAAACCAATTGCCCGCTCTAGAAGTTGAGTGCGGGGGTGCATTAGGGAGACTAAAAACTGATGACAACACTTGCCACACCACTGGCGAGAGAATTCCCATACTCTAACCCAAATTCAGATCTACACCAAACGTCAAACTTCTTCAAGGATATGTAACAACTCTCCAAAGAGTTGACTAGTCATCTTTAAAGGAGAAACAATAAATTCACTCAGAAACCAAAGAGATTGGAAACAAATCATAGAACAACAAAACCATGAGAGTAGAGGAGAAATGAATAATGAAAGTAAGAGAAGAAGAGAAGAGAAAGTGAAGGAGGTCGGTGTTGGTGGCATAGTCGATCTTTGAAGTCGAGAATGATAAAAATAAACTAATCTCGATAGTTGTGCCCCAAAGAGTTCTAGGGATTTTATCTCTTTTTCAATCAGTTATCATTCTATTATGCTATTAGTTAAGTTTATTAGTCTTAAATACAAAGTTTCAAATCACATACTTTTAAGTGAGATTAGAGAGAATTTTAAAGTAAATCACATAAACTTCCCTAATTCACCTAAAATCATTTACAAATTTACCAAAACTCAAATCTTTATAAAAAAAATGTTTCAAAGCACCCCGAATATTTACGGTTTTTGCTTACAACTTATTCATATAGTTCTAAAAAATAAAAGTATCATTTACTAATTATGTAAAAACAAATGAGCTAATAAAAATTATTTTTAATACCAATCACATTTAGATTAGCACTGAAAATGGCAACGATACTCAATTTGAAGAAAAAAATATATAAAATATGAATTATGTATTTTTATTATCAAATTTTATCATCTATTTTTAAATTTATCTGATTCATGGTACTGATAGAATAAGAGTTTATAGACTTGAAAAAGAAAAAGAATACAATTGGCTTTGTCCAAGTTATGGCTGACCCTAATATTTTCGAAATAGAAAAGAGTGAAATTTTTTCTTTTACTATTGAATTTCCAATATCTAGTCAATATTGAATATATATAAGGTAACACAATCACGATAATAGTCTTGTAATCTTTTTCAACCAACTAGATCTTTTGTCATAGCCACATATTTCAACCAGTCTTTGACGATAAGAAAAAAATATAAAACAATTGATATGAACACCATATATGAAGTTCAATTATATATTTCACTAAATAAATTGATTTCATTGGATCTAAAAGCTATGAATCTTACCAGCAACAACAAGCAATCAAACAAATAGGAAATAAAAAGAAGAAAATAGACGATGAGAAATCCCTCTTATACATATGAAAAAGTTATGCAATGTTGGAAAACTTAAAATCGAGTAAAATCGATATATAAATCATCAATAAAACTTTCAATTATACATACCGTTTTCAATTCTTAAACCGAAGATATCTTTGGTTGATTAGAAATGATCTTGTGCTTTTTGCTCATGTTTTCTCAATACTTCTTCCACAACACTTACCGCTGACATAGAGATAACTTTCTTTTATGTGAATTTAGATTCTTATATAGAACTGAATTTAACCTAGATTAGATTAAATAACTAAAACGGTGTCGTTTTAAATATTATGATTCAATCTTTTAAAGTGTTATATGGTCAAATATTTATTAAAAATATTACTCAAGAATAATTTGTTGTAATTAGATACGATAATTGTAAATCATACTTCAAAATCTTTTTGATATGGATTAATTTTCATGATGTGTAAGATATGATAAACTTGGATTATAATTGGGGGACGCGGGAGGATATATCATATCAATTATGAAAATGTACTAGTACAAAATGACTAATATGAAATGCGATTAGAAAATGATGTCTTGTGAGGGTACCTTGTCCTCTTTGAAGTATTCTTAGTCGTATAGGGTAAATGGTAAGTTACATATCATGTAATCAAGCTTGGTGACTTAATTTTTTACTATGCATCGGGTTATGTTGTACTTTGACCAATTTTTCGTTAATATATGTCAAATGTATTATATATATATATACGACTGATATTATCGATTGAGATAATATTTATGTTAATGATTATCCATATCATATATGTATATCTATATATAGAGGGTTCACGTAAAGGTTCAAACACATCCATGTTAACAACTCTCTATTATATAAACTACAAGAAAACGTTGACAAAAGTGATCAGAGGTCCTGACGGACTTTCATCTGTCAAGAATTCATGACGGAAACCTGACGGATAGTTCTCCGTCAAGAAAATTCCTGACAGATTTTCATCCGTCAGTATATCTGTCAAGAATCTGTTATATAACCGTCAGTAAATTTGCCCGGTACAAAGTAGGTATGTATAACCGTTGCCAATGGTTATATTCGTATTTACTGACGGACATATCCGTTAGGATTTTATCACAAAAACGCCTATAAAACCAGACCACTCCATCTTCATTCTTCACACATTCAATCATGAATGGATGGTGAAAGAATGGATTCAGATAGAAACCTTTTGAACGATGAATATGCGCGTGGTGTTATGGAATTCATGGAATTAAGATGTCGACAACCTCGTGCACAACGCAGTCGTAAATTAATATGTCCATGCTCTATATGTCTAAATTCTCATAATATCAGGATAAATATGGTTTGGAATAACTTGTATATGAATGGTATTATGCCAAGTTATAAGATTTGGTATTTACATGGCGAACAACATGATATTGTTGCTAGGGGGAGATGTAGAGAACGATATGATCTTGTAGCTAATACTAGCGGTAGCGAACCATTGACCAATAGGATAGAGGAACCTAGAACGGAATTAGATTTTTAGGACACCTACGGTTCAAATGGTTAATGATGTTTATAGAGAAAATATAAAGAAGGCTCATGTTTCGTATGAAGAACCAAATTTAGAAGCACGACGATTTTTGATATATTAGACGCAAAAAATGAGCCATTATATAGTGGATGTAGAGATGGTCATTCGCATTTACCATCTGCTAGTAGGTTGATGGGTATAAAGACATATTATAACTTGCTTGAGGATGCAGTTGACGAAATAGTCAAGTTTGTGAGACATACCTTGCCAGAGGATAACAATGCTCCAGGTTCATATTATGAGATACATAAACTTGTGTTGGGGCTTGGATTGCTTTATCAGGTTAGAGATATGTGCATCGACAATTGTATGATCTATTAGAGTCGCGATGACACCCGATTGATCTATCGATATTGTCGCAAACCAAGGTAGAAGGATATAGGCGGTAGAGTTTCAGTGCCTTACAAGAGGATGTGATATTTGCCACTAACAGATTGGTTGAAGAGGTTGTATCGGTCTGAGAGAACAGCTGTGGAAATAATATGGCATGCTGAGCATAGATTCGATGGAGAGATTACACTTCCTTCTGATGTAGAGGCTTGGCGTCTTTTTCAGTCTACTTATCCAGATTTTGCATGCGAGACAAGAAATGTTTATCTTGAATTAAGTACATATGGATTCAGCCCATTCGGGAAACATGGTAGAAAGTATTCTATGTGCCCGGTCATCGTGACAACTTACAATTTGTCTCCATCTTTGTGTATGAACCGAGAGTTTTTTTCTCTCTATTCTTGTACCAGGGCCTGAAAATTTGAAACGAGCGCTTGACGTATTTTTGCAACCACTAATATATGAGTTGTAGACATTATGGTATTATTGGGAATAAGTGTATGACTTGTCTTTACAACAAAATTTTAAGATGCATGCGGCTCTTATGTGGAAAATAAGTGATTTCCCAGCGTATGGCATCTTATCAGGATGGACAACTCACGGAAAACTAACATGTCCATGCTATACCGATAACACCAATTCCTTCTAGCTGAGTAATGAAAGAAAAACATGATGGTTTGATTGTTGCCGAATTTTTTTGCCCCCAAGTCATCCATATCATCGATCCACTACATTATTAACGAAGAAAATATGTGGTGACGGTCCACCACATGAATTAGATGGCACAAATCTATTAAGTCAAATGGAAGATTATGGTGTTGTTATGACGAATGATGCAAATGTTGGTGAGAATGGACACGTCAATGTTGAGTTCGCAGGCAAAGCATAGATGTAGTGCATGTAGAGAAGAATTTCTTTGACAACATAATGTATACAATTCCCCGATGGGTACGCTTCTATTATGAAGAATTATGTTGATATCGGAGAAGGCAAGGTCAATGGAATGAATAGCCATGATTGTCATGTGGTGATGTATCGCCTTCTTCTATCTGCATTTGAGCATCTCCTTCCAAAAGATGTTCACGAAGTCATTGCAAGTATTAATTTAGTCATTTATGTACAATTTACTTTAATGTTTTAAATATTAATTACTTATATGGTTTCTTGGCATCTACAACAGTTGGGGATTTCTTTCGTGATCTTAGAAAGATGACATTTACCGTTGATGGTATTTTGACATTACATGCGAACATACCAATGATCCTTTACGCACAGTATTACTTTCCAAGAGATATCAGACAAAAATTCGTAGGACAAGTCAACATGACGACGGTGGAGAACATTCCATGTCCCCAACTTATTTTCCAGGCATGTTTCGACAAATTGGACGAGTTAGCGGGAAGGTAAGAGTCGCCGACTTACATATGAGGAGTGGAAAAATTTATATATTTATATTCTCACTAATTGTGAGGATATGCTCGAATATGAAATCTAAAATTTCAATACTTTAAACATCTTAAACTTTTGATTATACATATAGTTTATATAGCTTGTGATTATTTCAAATTTTGAAGGTTATACAAAGCAGTTGTCCGTGATTATTTCCCGGATAAAATTCGAAGACGAAGTTGAGGCTCTAAAACAAGAAGAGTTCATTAAATGGCTGCAATATTATGTAAGTGATTTATTTAATTCAATTAGATGTAATATATTTTGAAAATTCTAGCTTTTAATCTATATGTAAATATAGGTACGAGATGAAACATCTAATGGCTGAACATTTTCAACTTGGTTGGTCGATATCGCAAAGGGCCAAACAACATTGTATAGTTTAGGAAAGTTTGGTATTTTGGACTGGTTGTTGTTTTTTTGTGTTTTTATAAAAGTGTTGATTGATAGAATGTTTAGGGTTTATGTTAAGGTTTTTAAAAAAAAATATAAGTTCATAATCATAAAATTTGAGTATAAATTAAAATTAAATTTTGACCTGTTATTTATTATTATTATTGAAAATAATTTAAAATTTTATTATTGTTATTATAATTATATTTATAATTATTAAGATTTTCGAATTTTAATTATTATATTTTTATTATTAAAATTATATTTATAATTATTAAAATTATTATTTATCATTTTTAGAATTACAATGATTATTTATCATTATTAGAATTGAAACTAAAATATTGACCGTACATTTCAATTCTTATGGTCAATTTAGCCATCCGTCGGAGATAGGCCAGTCATCGGGACCTTCGTCTAGGTCCCCTACTAGTAGTCAGGTGCCTGAGACGCATGAACCTAAAGGACCTCCGATTCCTCGAGAGCGGATTTCTATAAAAGACCTCCTATTCCAGCCCGGATGAGAGCAATTGACGAGACAACACCCGTCCGCACGTGATGGCACAACATCTTTTCAACATACGGACAACGACATGACGAAGTGCATCAAGCGAATGATGCAAAGACTTCTCCGAGTGGCATATCCTATGTTTAAAGATATGCCACCTGCTGACCAGGAGTACTAGTTTTACTGCTTTGTGGTAAGAATTACATAGATGAAATTACAACAAATTACAAGTATATGTAGTTACTAAAAATACAAAGTTCAAACGAGTTCAACTGGACACCTGAAATGACCCGAGAGGTCAAGATAGAGAGAGAGTTAAAAGGATTGGGATTCCTTTAAAGTTGTTGTGCATATTACTATCACTAAAAGAAAACATACCTAAACCGAAGGACAAAACCGTCACGAATCGGCATTGATGAAAAATTCGTGATGGATTGTGTCCGTTAGGACTAGATTGTCAGTAATTGAATATCCATCTGTAATTAAAAACAATCATGTTTAAAAAAATTGACCATTTAACTCTCTCTCTCTATCTCAAACATATTTTTTTTCCCAGTCAGTGATTTTAATTTTACATTGAAGTTTAGTGGTATTTGATATGATAATTGTAAATAATGTACCAAAATTTTCTAGAAATATATTAACTGGATTATGAACGGAGAAGTACATATCATATCAATTGTGAAAAATGTAATAGTACGAAATGACTAATATGAATTGTTAAGTTCGGTATGCCAGGTTTCTGTATTGTAAAAACTTCTTATTGTTATTATAGTATCTTTTGTGAAAAAAAAAAGACTAATATGAATTGAGATTAGACAAGGTTGTGTAAACTTGTGAATTTATTTGGTTCGATTCGAGGTATCTCGTCTAGACTCTAACCTAGGCTAAATGTGGGTAATCATCTGAATTAAGTCACACATTGTACTAAGTGATAACTGAGAAGTCATAATTTTTTTTACTACATTTAGCAAAATTATAATTTAAAAAATAAAAAATCTTGATTTCTCCAAAATCATAAATCATATTTTTCACCAATTTTTCTTAAAAATTTATATTTTTTCACCGAAAGAATAAATTCAAAAAAGAAAAAAAATTGCTAAGACGCAAACTAACATATTTTCGCCAAAAGTGTAAAATAGCTTCTTTTTTTATAAAAAATAGTTAAATCATTTTTTATTGCCGATAATTACATTTTCTCACAAAACTGCAAGATCACATTTATCAATTAAAACATAAAATCACATATTTCAACCAAAACAGAAATTATAATTTTGTAGAAATCAAAAGACATCCTTTCGTTGAACTTTTGAATTGGGCTCTAATCAGATGTGCAGTCCCGCCTGAGTTGCCGGATTTCTATGATTTAAGCGGTGCACTTGAGGCAGTGGCGGCAGTGGCATCACCTGAAAGGGATAGTAATAAGTATCTTGAATGTGAAGCAATAGGTGATCATTTTGAGTTCGAGTTGTTCTAAGCAAGACGAGGACATTCTCTGGTAAAAGTATTCAGAGTGAACACTTTGTTGTAATTTTGTTATATCTAAGTTGTAATATATAATATGTGATAGGCTTAGAATTTAGTCCTAAACTAGTACTGCAGAGAACAAATCAATGTAGCACAGTATAGGGTATCGAATCCACAGAGACAAGATAGTACACGCTCAGTTAAAAACTCGAATTTGGCTAAAGTGAGAATAATAGATTGGTTGTGAATCAAACGGTAAATTAAAACGGTTTAAAACTTATAAGATAAAAGCGTCAGGCATCAAGGAAACCACAAGTAATCAGGATTGAAAGTCCATTTATCATGCAGGGATTTCGTTTGAAAATATTTCTCAACATGAAAGACAAAGATGGTTTAATCTCCTCTAGGAGTATTAAACCCTATGCTCAAATTATCAGAGACAAACTCTCGCCTTCTTTTAAATAACAGAACATGCATTAAAGATCAGATTCAATTGTTCACAAGCAATCAAGACAATACTCTCGCAAGCTAGACCACTTATTCATCTAGACTAGATCCAACTTCTAAACCAAATATCTTTGCGTTTATCAGTCTAATATCAATGAAATAGATGGCCAAACTAATTCATGCATTAATAATAAATCTAGACTAAGAACCTAACAACTATTACCCTTTATGATAAATATAACAATCAAACCCTGAATTCCCTGGGAAACCCTAAAACCTAACTATGGAACTACTCAGACATTGCAAAGCATGAAGAATTCAACATCAAAGAAGAACACATATTAAAATTAAATATAGATATATAAAGAGGTTCAGAAATCTTCTCTCAAATACAGAGTTTCAGAATCTCCTCTCCTCAGTAATTTTCTCAGATATAAAATAAAGCTTAGTTCTAAAAACCTAAAACACCTTGTATTTATAGGCTAAAAAAGTAAAATAATAAATAAGGAAAACTTGATAGGCTTGAGGACTCTTTTGCAAAATATGGAAATTTTCTAAAAATCTCGCAGGTACTTTGGACCGATCGGTCCAGGCTTAGACCGATCAGTCCGTCTTCTCCGGACTCGTCTGGACTGATCGGTCCAACTACACACCAGTTGGTCCAAATCTTTTGTTTTCTCTGATATTCAGACCAATCGGTCCAAGGGTGGACCGATCGATCTGAAGTCTTTTTGACCTCATTTCTTCAGTTTCGCCAATCCGAGACCAGATTGGTTCTTCAATTCTCCACTTAGTCTTATTCCATCCAATTAACAGAAATTCAGCACTTTTTAATCCAAATCGACCCGAACACCTGAAAGTCTTAGAAAGATCCAATTCTACAAAGAAAGAGCTCAGACAATACAAGTTTAGCAGGCATAAATGCCCACTAAAATGCATTAATTATGAGTAAAATCAACTCCCCCAGACTTAGATCTTTGCTTGTCCTCAAGTGAAGCAAGACCCTATCT